>QVTG01000330.1:0-24328 GCA_013305925.1 Geotrichum reessii
TTATTATTATTATTATTATTATTATTATTATTATTATTATTATTATTATTATTATTATTATTATTATTATTTTATTTTTTTTTTTTTTTTTTTTTTTTTTTTTTTTTTTTTTTTTTTGGAAGGATACCTCTATGGCATGTGCTAGCGCATGTGTGGGATACATGAACGCTTTTTTGCATTATCAGCCACATTCCCTTTTTTTTTTTATGTGGGCTAGTTTTGTTAACTTTATCTGTTATCAAAGTTTACTTGTTATTATAAGGTTTACCGACTTTGTAAAAGTCTCGAATTTTTGAAATGAAAAAAAAAAGATTTTTTAAACCAACTCCATTTTAAACTAAAATAATAATAATGAAAAAAAAACAATGATAATCATGATAACATAACAGTAATGATTGTAGTATACTCAGTGAGCAACAGGGCAGCCTGCCATGGGATTAGACCAACCCTCACCGGTATCCTCAGAAACATCAGCCCACTCGGCAAATGGATAGGTCTTGAGGGTTCTGATAGGTTGATCTTCAGTGATAATTCCAAGTTCAATTTGTCTTTTGATGAGCTTATCAAGATAGGGAACAATATAATCCTTGATGGCGTTAAAGTTTTTGTACTTGATAATCTTTTCAGGAGCGCCGAGAACAACTTGTTTAAGAAGAGAGGGAACCATCGGCTCATCTTTCATTTCATCAATAGTGTAAAAAACAGGATGATTGGTGAAAATGATGGCTTGAGACTTTGGTAAACGACGGAGAGTCTGACGCTCAACTCTGATTGTCAACTTTTCAAATGGAATCTCAGGCATCTTTTTGCCATCTTTGATGGTGTATACATTAGAGCATAATAGTTCATGGTCCCAAGTAATGTACCAAGAAGCCCGTTCAACGGGATCAGTGGGCTTCATTCTGGCAAACCAACGCTCCATAGAAACCTTGAGCTTTTCAGTATAGTAAGGAACGTCTTTGTGAATGATGTCAAGGTGCTTTCCGAGTTTGTCCTGAACTGTGAAGTAACCACCGGGGAAGGGAACAGCTGCAGCAACAAGGTAGTGGCGACCGTCATCGCGCTTTTTGACGACATAAAAGTCTTCTTTAGCCATTTTGCCAATGTAATGCAGAGGATGAAGTTTGTAGGGTTTTGACAAGTCGATTTGTTCATCGGTGATGAGATTATGAATACCAGTTTCAGTTTTTTTGAAAAGTTTTGGATAGCGTGTAAGCATATGATCAACAATAGTCTCAAGCAGTTCCTCACAAGCGTCTTGACTTTCGGGAAGCCAGTCGCAGTATTCTTTTCCGTATTGATCAAAAATCTTTTTTTTCTCTTCAATGTATCTAATGTACCACTTATCCATGTCTAACCAATGATTGAGGTCAAGTTTGAAAATGCTCATGGTCTGATGGTAAGGCCATCTAAACGGTCTCCAAGGACGGTCGTCGTAATTTTGGACTTTTTCTGGTGTCAGAGTTGTAAGAGGCGTGAGCTTTTGCATTTCCGGCTCCTTTTCATCAGAATTTTTGATATCAACGGTACTTTTTTTGGGAAAAACTTTATGGTACGATTTGATGATGCTATGTTTATTGAGAATGGCATAGATGATGCCAGCTACAATAAGCACTATTTGTGAGATAAGTAGTCCGTCATTCATTTTTGATTAATGTGTATGTGTTTGGTAAAGATGATGGGAAAAAAATATAAATAAAAAAAGATTTAAAAGTGAATTAACAAGTTATTTATATTAAAAATGGAATACTTAAAAAAAACTAGAAAAAAATTGTTATTTGATTGTTGATAAACTGTTATTTTCTCAATATATTATTGCTAGATTATCGTAGGGCTATCAAAGGCAGAAAAAAAAAACCTCCCGTTGTTTTCTCTATTATTACCTCTTTTTTTCGTTGGCTAGGATTTAAGCAAGATGATAGAAAATTAATTGGGTGAAAGAAAAAAAATGTATTTCTAAAAGAAGCACTTAATTCCCATGCTAGTAGCTGATAATAAAAAATTCTTAATGTTATTTGTAAAAAAAAAAAAAGGTATGATGGAATTCGAGAGATACGGTATTTTTTTTTTTTCAAAAGGCTGATATGTTTTCGGCAATAATATGGGGAAGCTTATCGATAAAATCAATACCGAGAACAAAGTTATGTATGGTTAAAACAACATAGCAAAAATTCAAAATTAGAAACATTTAGATTTTACAAGATCCTCGAGGAAAGCAAAAAAAAAAAAAAAAAAGTTCAATTTTCTGTTTTTAAACAAATGGATTTGATAAACAAATTGAGAGTGTTTTACCCGCAAGAGAGGATACTTTTGCTAAATTAGGAAATGCCTATTCATTTGGACTTAAATTACAAAAAAAAATAAAAATAAAAATAAAAAACAAAAATCATAATAAGAAGCGTATTACAAACGTGTGTTTATTTTTTGAAAAGAAAAAAAAAGTATACAAAATTTTTCAGTTTTATGATTTTTAATAAAATTCATTTTTTGGTTTGAAAATTACATAAAATTGTTGTTTTGATACTGATACATTCGCGTTTGTTTACAATCTATTCAAATATAAAAGTCGGTACTATGAAATAATAGTTTAAAAACTTTTTTTTATAACAAAAAGCCTATTATTTAGCAAATTATTAAAAAAAATTAGCCGTGAAATAAATCAATTAAAAAAAAAAAAATTAGTTTGATTCAGACTTTTTTCATTCGGGTCTTTAAAATATGATATCATAGAATTCCGGAACTAATTGCAAAACTGTTTCAAAAGGACAAACCCCTCTAAAAAAGTTATTTTATATAATAAGTTAATAAGTTGATAGTGTAAAATTTTTAATTATATATATATATTTTGATAAAACTTTTGTATTTTTTTTTACTTCAAATTTGTGAAACAAAAAAAAAATCTTTTTTGTTAAAACTTACAAAATGATTCAAACTTTTATTTAGTTTGATAGCTTTATCCCGTTGTTTTTTTATACTTATAAAATCGAATTGGCAATATAGATGGTATGATTTTTTTTTGTCAATATTTCAAGATATTTTTAATCAAATCTCTAAGTGCTAATTTAATTGTGACTAATTTATGAAAAAGAAAACAGCTTTAAATCACACGAAAAAAATAAAAATATTTTTTTTAATTGTTTTGTTTGGCTATAAAAGCAATATATTGCCATATAAAGCTCGCAAATACTATGTTATCATTATGAAAAAAAAAGTAGTCATACTTTGTCTTTTTTTTTTGTCTAAATATTTACGTACATTTTATTGGCTGTATATCTGTAAAATAATTTTTTTTATTATTTATTTTTATTTTAGTGCATATATATTGCTGTTATATAATCAGTTTGTGTAGACGAATTATGAACATTCTTTTTTTTTCCTATGAACAAGACAATATTTAAAAGCACTTTGCAATTGCTGTACTAGTTATGATTTTTCAACTTTTTTTTTTTTTTTGCTTAAAGACGTTGAAAGTCTTTAAAAAAAAATTTCAAAATCAATACAAAATAGATTTATTTTTATTCCAATTTTTTTTTTATTATTATTAGTTGTAACTGATTTTAAAATAAATAATTTGACCATTTTTATGAAAAAAAAAAATTCAATACCATTAAAGCGACTAAAAAAAACATAAAAAAAATAAAAAAAAATGAAAAATTTCAAGGCATGGTCACCGCTATATGGTTTATTTTTGTCGTGATTATTTAATTTTATTTCACATATATATACAATTGATAATTAGGTATGAAGACAATAAATTGATGATAATGATAATGTTACCGTGACTAATTACAAGAGTTATAGCCAACAGTAGTGATTATCATACATTGTTAAAATTTATTACTTTAGCTAGTTTTTTTTTTACTATTGTGAAAACTAAAATATATACATATATATAATAATAATGAATTAACAAATGGTTAATTAAATGATTGAATTTCTTGCTTCCTTGTGTTTGGAGAAGAATTATGCCAGCGATAAACCAATCCGGTTTCTAATCATAACAAATCTCTGATTATGTAATATTCGACTTGCATTAAACTTTTTAAACATCCTCCCTCTCAACAAAACAAGCTGGTCTAAATCAAGTTTATTATCAACAAACAAGGTGCGGTCTAAACCCCATTTTAATTAAAAACTGGTTTAATTTTTTTTTTTTTTTGGTATCAAGGACTTTTTTGATTGAATTTTGGTCAAAATTTATGTAAAAGTTATGTTGTTTTCAATATGTTGATGAGAAAACACTTAGAAAAAAAAACGTGTTTAAACTGTTTTCAACTATATACATTTGTAAAAAAAAACACTGTCTAAACAAATAGATATATATGGTATTTATCTTCATATATTTTTTTCTAAAAACAAAATCTTGACCATTTTTGATATTTTTTTTTTTTTTTGGAGGAGTTGAGCCAAAGTCTTAAAAAAAAAAGATTTAAATTAAATTGAGTAGATAGAAAAAAAAAATCTGTTCATTGTTCTTATCAAATGTAGTATTGTACGTAAATTTTCATTCCACTTGCAATATCCTTTTTTTTTTTGTTTCATCTATTTATATGTGATTACGTATTTTTTTTTGACAGCCCTTACAAAACAAAGTTTCGTCAGCTGAACCGAAATAACTTTAATTTGTGTTGTTGGACCCTGCTCTGTCTTGCCTTTTGTCACAACTATACAATTCATTATAATTTATTAAAAAAAAAAAAAAAATAAATAAATGAAAAAACATTATACTATTGAAAATAAGATTGAAAAAGTATTACATGTATATATTGAATCGTGACACAAGCTTGACTATTTATTTTGAACTTAGAGAGTGATTTATTTGTTGCCTCAGCAATCAACTCCTAAAAAAATTAAATATATATATATATATATATATTAAAAAGAGAATGCAGTGAAAATAATTATTTTTTTTTTTGAGAAAAAAAAAATTCTTTTTACTTAGTCAAATGAAAAATCGCCTTTTAAAATACATTCAGCAAGCGGACTAGGCGGTCGCTTCATAAACGAGTCGCGGCGCTCGCGTACACCAGACTTGAGGTCGACAACTTGGTCGTCAGCATCGGTACCAGAGTCAGAAAAATTGATGGCTACACTCGGCCGCCTAACGTGATGGCGCTCACGAAAAAAAAAGTCACGGTTGCTTTTGGGCGACGTGGGAGACACGACACTTTCTTGCTCAGTCGGTTGTAAGGGGGGCTGGGTCAGCTGGGTTGGGAGCGAAGACGGTAAGCTGCTGCTGTTGCTGTGTCGCCGAAATGTGGCTGATGACGCGGGGAAACCCGTCTGCAACGATGGAGAAAGCGGGGGAGAAACCGTCAAGTATGGGGAGTGGCCTGAATTGGGATGATCACAAGCATGTTTAGAAAAAGCGGATTTGAGACGCTTGATGGGATCGGGACTGGCGTCCGTGCCGGTGAAAGCGCTTTGGTTGGCGGGAAAGTTCTCGTTGGTAATGTAGGAGGGTTTGAAGATTGGCAAGAAAGCCGATGCATTGTTGCGTGGCGGCGAGCCGGGTGGGATTGCTGTGTAATAGGGCATAGGGTGTGGAGGGTATTGGTAGCTGCTAAATGCTGGATGCTGTGGGTTACTGTGCTGCATGGCGTATTCTTCATATACCGAATGACGGCGCGGTAGCGCGTCTGATTGCTTGATGTCAATAGGCTGGCTCATTGTTTTTCAAAAAATTAAAAAAAAAACTAAAAGTTGGGGATATTTGCTAAAGGAATGATACGCTATTTTCGAGTCAGCAATAAGTCAGTATGAGCAATAGAAAAGCCCCTCTTAAATGAGGAAGTGAGATAAAATAGATGAAAAATAAATGGAAATGAAAATAAAATTAATTAAAATCAAGTTTTGTTTTTTTTAGGAAAACTCAGACTATTTATGTACAATAAAGCCTTATTTAACTTTGTTTTATTTATATGACGTTAACATGTTCTAGATAGCAGTAGAACAAGAAACTCCACAAAGAAATTTTAAAAAAAAAATTAATTTCTAATAATTAACAATGATTTGATTTATTAAAATTTCAAATTGTTTTTTTTTTTTTTAAATCAAAGTTCTTTTTGCTATGATATCACAAATCTTTTTTTTTTAATTGATTGTATTGACATTGTTTTAATAATCCCTTTTTTTTTGATTTTCAATCACGTCTTTCTCTTTTTTTATAGTCGAGCAAACTAAAATAAAACTTTATTAAACTAGCGAACAACACAAACTGAAGTTTTATATATCAACGATACAGATGATAATAAAAGATAATAAAACAGATTGAATCTCAAAAAAAAAAAATCTTTTTTTTTTTTACTGCGTATATATGTAAAGTATTTTTTTGGGCTTATCATTTGTGGCACTTTTTTTGAAATCATGTTTGCTACAAATTATTTTTTTTTTGTTTCTTTTCAAAAATCATCCATAATAATAAATACTACATATAATAAAACTGATTATGATAATAAATTAATTCCATCTCGAGATCAACTTTAGTTTCAATAAACTCATTTCGGTAACTAAATTAAAAAAAAAATAAAATGGATGACAATATCAAAACCAACAATGTTTACATAGAATATCAAACCACTCATTTGACACTCAAATTAAATTGAAAAAAAAAGCTCTTTTTTGTTTTGAACATGATTTTTTTTTTCACTTTGATAGTCACATGGCAAGGAAATATGTTTTATAGTGTTTTTTTATTGAATTTATATATAAATTGCTCTAATGAAACTTTGACATTTTTAAGTTTTATTACCCCAGATTTTCATTTTGTACAGCAAAAAAAAAAAACAAAGTTTTTTTTTTTTATCAAACGTTGTAAAAGAGTTTGATTAAAATCTACTACTACATTGGTGAACGTAGCAGTTTCATGATAAAAATAAAAAAAATAAATAAATAAAACTGTTGTCTGCTCAAAAAATTCATTTTTATAGAGACTAAAAATTAAAAATAATAAAAAATTATATTTCACAATTATTACTAGAACATACCATACGTGGTTAGATAGATAAAAAAAATCTGCTTATTGTCCTCACATCACATAGTTATCCATACGTGGTTATTTTATTTTATTTATTTTTTGTTATTGTGCGATTTTTTCACTTACTCGTAGCTGCTAGGTTGTCGTAACGCGTTTAACAATACATTTACTAGCCCATTCAACCCGTCAACCATACTCTGCGGATACGTTCCACGCCCACCAATAGATACGGTATATACTATCGGTACCTTGATGGCACGTGCTCCGCCGTTAAATGTATCCACTCGGTCGTTGATATCACTATTAATGCTCGAAATCTCCGAGTCGCGGTACGACTGTAGCGGTGATGCTAACTGCGTCGGCCCATCTTTCTCCGGCGTCGGCTCATCTTGTCGCGAACTACCAAAATACAAACTTTCGTTGCTGGTTTCAGCGTCGGTGTCGCGCATCCCAATGCCGCAAATACCATTAGGCAGAGAATTGGCCCACTCGAAAATCTGATCGTTCTCAGCATCTTCACCCTCCGCTGCAATAAACATCATTTCAATAGGACTAAACCCCTCTTCAACATGGATAGTTGTATCCTCACGTAGCCGTGCTTTTTCCTCAAGAAATGCCCGCTTAATGGCCGCAAACTTGGTGTGACGTGTGCTAGCAATAGTAACCTTGTTTTCTCGAAACACTGCATGCACCTCATACGTTGCAAATGCGTCATTGACATGATTCACCAGTTCGCCGATGTTTGAACTAGTCAGATCCTTCTCGGCGCAATCATCCAGTAACAACGTTGTCGTCGACCCATGCACCTCCATTTTTGATCCCGGTAAACGCACCATTACATCCTGGAGCATAGCATTCAACGTAGTCTGCCACTCCTGAGTCTCCTCCACATCAAGCAATCCAATCCACTCGTCACTGCCAAATGATCGTAAAAATGCTCCACTCTGTGCTATTAGACCAACATTAGGGACATGCTTTAACAGCCGTTCTAACGTTGATCGTGAGTCCTGACTAAATATGTAAACAATATTTTTTGGGTCCCCGACAAGCTCATACAACATGGAAAGCTTCCGGTGGGGTGCAACAAATTGACCATGTGTAGTATTCCTCTTGTCCAACATGTTTACAGTAGACTGAGATTTGCCATCAGGCAACTTCGAGTTTAATCCACTGTAGTGGTAGCTACTTGAGTAACCGGTACCCACGCCACCACTGTTACTACTATTTGAATCAGTAGACTTGGGGTTTTTGAGACTTGAATTGCTCGACATACTGTTGAGACTAAAAATACTATTGGTACTGCTGCTCCGACGCATAAACCTCGTTGAGTACGCACTGAGTTGATAGTTTGTGTTTTGTTCCAAACTTGTCACATAATCCAAATCCAAGAAAAACAAACGGTAATGCTCACTCACACTTTGATAGTCATCCCGTAGTTTGCTCATATCCAGTTGCGGAATAGCCGTCAGCTTGCGCCTCTGCTGCTCAGCCCAAGCCAAGTCCATATGATTGAGAAAATCTTTTATCCAAGTAATGCACGTGTTGTGTGTAACAAGATCGTACAAAACAGTCCAGCGGCGTTTTTTTTCTTCTTCTTCCATTGTCACAGCATTGTAAAAAGCCTCTGCCATTTCAGTGCGGTCCCATGGGTTAACCAAAATGGCCGCAGGACCAAGCACTGACGCAGCGCCTGTAAACTCTGATAGAATCAACGGGCTGAAAATATCGTTACAGTAGATGAACTCGTGACACGTCAAATTCATGCCTTCTCGAACTGATGTAACGGCAAATGCCTTTGCTTCCGCCAGCAGCGCAATATACTGAGTAAATTCAATGTCTTGATGCAAAAACACACAAGGCTGATTTGCAGCTAAATTCGGCCGGATCGAGTTGATTCTATCTACTAATGTTGAAACGTCACTTTCAAGTTCAGGTTCGCTTTTGTTCATTAAACAGACCTGAATCAAAACCACTTTGTCAATCATTTGCGGGTGTTTTTTCAAAAATAGTTCGTAGGCTTGTAGTTTCTGTTTCACACCTCTGATATTGTCCAGTTTGTCACGGCCAACAATAAGTTGGCTGTCAGGCCATCTTTCTCTTATAAGTTTGCGCCACCGCAAAACCTCTTTGTCTTGAAGCGATATTTTTAATGAGTCTGGATCAATTCCAATAGCGTCAACGACAACGGACACAAACCGTTTAGCTAACCGCACTCCGAACGGGGTCGCATCGACAGCTAGAATTCGGTTACACGTCTGCAGAAAGTGACGAGCATATTCAGGAATTTGAAATCCAATACAGTCAGCTGCAAGAACTCCCTCAAGAATCTGAGAGCGCGCAGCTAAACAGCGAAACACTTCGCTGGAAGGAAAGGAAACATGCATAAAAAAACCTATTTTTGCATCAGGCAGTTTTTCCCTAATCATTTTCGGAGCAAGAAACAAATGATAGTCATTGATCCAGATAGTGTCGCCCTCCTTGTATGCTTTTACAATTGTATCAGCAATGCTTTGATTCATGGCCTTGTATAACTCCCAAGAATGATCCTCGTAGGCTTTAGATTTTGGGTTATCTGGTATTTGATAATGCAGGGTTGGCCACAAAATTTGCTTGCAGTAGTGATTGTAATGACCTTCAAGAGTTCCGTCCTTAACAAATACAGGCTGTGCGTTGTAGAAGTTGTGCAGTGTAGTTTCAATAGCTTGACGAGTAGATGTATTGAGCGAGTCGGTTGGTAAGCCTAAAGAACCGACCCAGAGAACTTTATCTATAATTCCATCAGCTTGTGCGCGTTGTACTGCGTTTTTCAGTCCACCATTTCCAGAAACCTGAGGCTCTACGGTCCAGGGCGCGTTGTTGAAAATGTCAGCCATATCATGGGTCATTCTGCGTGTCCGTGAAGACGCACTGCCTATATACTTGGGACTTACAACCTCCGATAGATATTGATGCCTTTCAAAGCCATTGGAAACAAAATTATGTGACGTTAGTTTCTGATCCACCTCTGGCTCAACGGTAAATTTATGTTTGTGTTTACTATTCATGTCTTCAATAGGAGGGGCGGCACTGCCTGTGGTTCTGCCTACGGTCCTGTCAGTGGTCCTTCCCACACGCATGGACGGCTGCTGTGCACCAACATCTTTACGTGGTTCCACAAGGTCCTTTAGTGGGGGTGGTGAGCTTGCGCGTGATTCGGGATGTGCTCTCGTCTTGTTGAGAGAACCAAAGTTAAACTGAAGAAACGCGGGAGAAGTGGCCCTTGTGGGTGCGTTAGTATTGGTTTCAGAATTTGAGTTTTGGGTACTAGGCTCAGCGTGAAATTGAGTCGCTGGATCAAGAAAGTGGGTAGGAGTAACGGTAGTATGCGCTCCGGCAAGTTGTTTGGTCTTGGAACCCAGGAAAAACTCCTGAACGGATTCAGAAAGGTTGGAAATATCCGATCTAGACACGCCATTGAGAGACGGTAGAAGGTCAGGAAGCCCTCGGGGGTTCGATTGAGTTTGAGTCGGCGGAGTCGTGTTATGAGCTAGACTTTGAAGAGAGACTCTAGAGGAACTGGGAGAAGGCGACTTGAAGGGCGAACGGGAGAATGATGTGGGGGATCTTGAATCTCTATTATTGATTCTATCCGAATCATCAGACTCCAAATTGAAACTAACTGTGTAGGGCAAAAATCTAAAGATGTGCAGTGTTAGCAAGTAAAAAGAAGTATTCCATGAAGAGATTAACTTACATTGAAGCTACTATGAGAGTCATTGTTGAGACGGATTGTGTTGATGTAAGCAATGCATAGATGATGACGTTGAAAACAAAAAAAAAAAAAAAAAAAAAAAGACTAAAGCAATAGAAAAGAAGTTTTGGTAATGAAATAAAAAAAAAATAAAGTAAATGATTAAAGAAAAAAATCATTTTTCCACGGCGTTATTGCATTTCTTTTTTTTCTTTTTTTTTTAAAGATAATACCACAAAATTTCCAAAGTACGCCTACTGGTAATAAAAATTTTATTAAAAATTGGCACTAACTGTCTGCTATTTGACTGGAACTATCATGTAACCTGTTAATATTCCTAGTATTTATTTAGATACATTGACAAATAAAAAAAAATAAAAAATAAAACAATTGCATCTACTATATTTGAAATAATCAAAAGCTAAATGAGGGTGCGTGTGTGTTTCTCATATTAGCAAATATTGAAGCATCATCCAACCTGGTTTACAGTCAAAGTTGAGCCGCTCATTTCAAAGTTTTCAGATGTTTATCTTTAGATAAACATAGTTGACAAAAAAAAAAAAAAAATTTGTACACAACACCACTTAAATGTATTTGGAGTAGAAGCTGCGGGCTTTTTTTGAGTGTTAAGGTTTATCTGAACAATGAGTTATGATTTAAGAGTTATTACTTGAACTATTCAATACAAATTTAGACTTTAAACCACAATCACGTTTTTCATAATACAAACTTTATTAACAAAAAAAAAAAATTTTTTACACTCCAAAACGGTAATTTTCATTTTTTATTTTTTTTTTTTCACTCTTCTTACATCACCACCAAAACCTCATATATACATACTCAAAATGGCCTCTAGCGAACCCACCATCTCCGACGCTATCACTCAGCTTGCCGTCACCCATGCTTCAAAGATCTTTTTGACCGTCGGTCTTTTCACCGCTGGTGTCCTTTTCATCAAGTCGCCCATCATGGACAACATGGCTCCTCAGTAAGTATCCATGTTATCTCGATCATTATTATTATTATCATTACATTATGCCCTTGGACCGTGTATAAGCAGTTTTTTGCTACGTGAAAAGAAATTTTTACATTCAAATCTTTTGGAGGATTTTTTATCTCTTTTTTTTCTCTTTTTGAGAAAACGTTTCCAGTAGAGAGAACAAAATCAAGACAGATTCATTGCAGATATTGACTTAATTTTTTTTTTTCAAACACGGTCCTACACCTTATTTTCGTATCAGTGTATATATAGTCTGGTTGAAATATTGTTATTTACTAACTTTTGCTTTTTTTTTTTTTATCTAGACTCTAAAATATTTCATTTCAGTTGATAAAGTCGGTTCTACAAAACATCATTCTTCCAGAAAGCTTGCTTATATAGCTTTTATCAATTTAACATATATTTTTTTGTTATCAAGATAGCTTTATATCTATGCATGTGAAGATGTTTTGTTTTTTTGGATTTTGACTGCCTCAATGCTTTATGTGATTGATATTTTGCTGGGGGTTTTTTTTTTATTATATTATTAGTTATTACTATTAATGTCTTTTATGTATATATATCATTAACGAATTTTATCTCAAAACAGGTACTCTAAAAGTCTTGGGTGTTTATTGGTTGTTGTTTTGTTTTGTTTTTCAAGTACAAGGATAAAGCCACTAACAGTAGATTATCACACATAGATAACGGTTGGATTCACATATCCATCCTCATCCCAATCCAACGCACAAAAGGGGTCGCCCAGGGAACCAAGTACTATTTTATCATCCTTGAACTTATTTACGTAGTCGTCATGGTCGATGTTGTTACTTATATTAATTGGTCGCCACCGACTAGTGGATGAATAGCAGCCCGATTGATCAGTTAGAATCGACACAGCCTCTTTCTCGTCGCGTTGTTGCTTGATTGCCACTGGTATTGGTGACGGTGCTGAACACATGGTCGACTGATAATTACGCAAAGACGATGACGGCTTAACCATGTTGCTTTGATTGTACTTGTCAGATTCGTTTGTGCTTACACTAATGGTGCTACCGTTACTACGGTGGTGGTAGCTATCATCATTCTGCTGCAGCGGCTGCTGGTGCTGCCAGTGCGTTTCTGCATCAAAGAAAAACTCTTGAGTTTCGGTTTCGGTTGCGTAGCACTCAGAAATTGAGGAATAAGTGGTCATGCTACGTAACGGCGACGAAGTCATTGGCAATGTTCTGCTACCATTCGCTCCAGGACTAACATTAACTTGAGTCAGTTTTACTATATTCGATTCTGACTTGCTTTGTCGAAGAAAATTATCTCTGGTTAAATTATGATACTGGGCAGTATTTCTAAAAGATTGGCTGTTGCGCAGTTGTTTTTTGCAAGAAATGCATAGATTATTGGTATTGTGGCTATGGTTGATGTTATCATTATTAGCATCCTGTGTAAAAGTGTCATTGTACCGTGATACACTGGGACCAATTGCTCGAGTGTTGCGGTGTCTCCGTTTTGTTTCAATTACTGAAGAAGTTGAAAAAAAGCCGTCGTGTGACGTAACGCTATTAAAACTTGATTGTGTATCAATACTGTTTTGAACAGGTATGCTGTCTGCTGTCATAGCCGTTGGTTGGCTAGAGAGGTCTTGATAATAACTATAGTCAATTATCTGGTACGACCCCGACGACGGTATCCGTGATGGACTGAAAGTCTTGGGCGCCACCAGGCTAGCGTCTAGTTTTGACTTATAGGTTATTATAGTTTCTGGATTAGAAGAAGCATAACCAAGTCTAGTACTGCTCCCTTTGCTGCTTCCTTTTTTGCAAAAACTTATTGACGTGGTCGAAAATGCCCGCACGTGCCGTTTTTTGCCAGAGGTCTCAGACGGTGAAAGACATGGTTTGTAGTGTTGTAAGCTGACGGTACTATGAGACGCCTTCTGTATGTATAAACCAGAAGAAGTTTTTTCGTAACTCTTGGTACTGTCGTCGTAGGTGTAGTCTGGTAACTTGAACTCCGTGTCTGTTAAATCTAGTGGAACTTGAGAGACTGCCGAATTGGGGGTTTTAATTGAGAGCTGACGCTTGCGAACGAAAAGATTTTTTACTGTTGTTTTAATAGATGTTTTGTTTGTCATTTCTCTTTTATTGACACTGATATGAGTATAAATACAATTTTAGTATTGTTTTTAAAAGATTTCTTGAAGTTTTTGATAAAAAAAAATAAATTATTAGTTATTGGGTTTTTAATCGTTTTTGTTTTTGTGATCTGTGTATACAGTTGTCTTTTTTTTTTAATAAAAAAAAAAAAAAAAAAAAACTGGTAGAATATGAGTAGACGAAAAAACAAGAAATTTCAAAGTATATATTTATAAAGACTCAAATATTATTTGTATGTTTATTTTTTAATAATGGGATGGATTGTTTATATTCATCATACACTACGATTAACGTTTGTTTGTTTTTTCTTGTTTCTGATTGTTGTGTTGTCACGACATTGACATCCAAACAAGAAAAATAAAATAAGATTCTAAATGTTTCATAAAAATTGCAGAACATGTACAACTATATTTTTGATGCTTTTGATTACCTCTAGCTTTTTGATATTTTTACATATCAAAAAAAAAATAATAAAATTAAAAACCAGATTTACATGTAGATTTAATAGTGGGCCCATATTTGAATCTGGTATGTTAAACGATGCTTGTAATCTTGAATTTACTAGCTCAATCTTTTTTTTTTTTTTGTTCTGCTACATAAATTGGCGTTTCTAGAACAGAATGAAAAATGATTTTAAATCATGGAACTTTACAGGCATTATAGTAATAGCAGCTTATGGTAAATAGTATTTTTTTTTTTTGAGCCCTTAGCCTGTATCTCATGAAAAATTCGGCGTCATCAAATGCCAAAATGACTAAAAGCGTCTTGATAATACTACTTCTCAAAATATTGTAAAGACAAATGGTTTTCTTTTTTTTTGAACCTGATTTTCATTTCGTTGTTGTTTTATGTGAGGACAATTAAAATATTAACAGATTTTCTATCTCTATTCACTTTTGTTCAAAACCTTTCCTACTTTAGTCAACAGTGAAATGATTTTTTTTATCACATAGTCATTTTTTTTTCAGTTTCATAGTTATTCTACATTGAATATTGAATCTTTTTTTTTTTTGTTTTATTAACGGTTATGTTTTGCATCTGCCACCTCTTTTTTTAAAAAAAAAAATAACATGATTACATTTCTTGTCTCAAAATTATTATTATATATTTTTTTCTCAGTAGCAGCATTCATAAACAACCGTAACCTGATTGGCATTGTTTGTTGTGTCACTATTTGGCCTAGTGGAGCTTTTTTTTTGTTTTTTCTTTTTAACCCTGCATATATTCTACTTGGTATGCAAAGCTCAAGGTTTTTTGTTACCACTCAGAAACATTTTTGGGACATCATAAAGAATAATTCAAAACAAAGCTATCAGCGCCGTTTGAACAATTGCTACTTAGATTTACATGTAAAACCTTAAAAATTAGTTGTATTATAATATTATTGTTTAAACTTTTAATATAGTTTTTTTTTTTTTGACCTGATAATGGGTCAAGTTAACGAAGTTATTATATATTCTTTCAATCTTCATCATACGTATATGTACTATTCAGCCGTATTAAAGATTTTTAATTCTGGTGTTTTATTTGTTCAAAAAATATATATCTATAAGTATATACATTTTGATCTATGGCACTATCACTTTCCTCAATTTTTTTTATCTTGTTATCATTGGTCTGCTTGTTTTTAAGTCTAATGTTTCACTTAGTAAATAATGTCAATTTATTAATATGTATACTTATCCATGTGCAGTAATTGTGATATTCATAATGTATGCAGTCTGAAAACTTGGAAACCACGTAGACCTATTTAAAAGAAAAAATAAAAAAAATAAAATGAAACTAACGTTTAAAAAGTGGTAATATATGTATATATATATATATTAAGGCCCGAGCCTATTTAAATCTCAGATAACTACAATTATTATTATTTTTTTCTATATATACATGTATATACGCATGGTAGTCTTTCAGAGTGAAAATCAATTCATGTCATATAACTGAATTCAATGGGCATACATCATGGATACATATTTTGATAATTAAAAATCTTTAATTATACGTATATACGACTTGAAGATCTCGAAAGCATATATCTTTTTACTAAACTCTTTTCTTATTATTTGTCGGACGTACAGACCTAAAAGCAACTTCAAGACTTGTTAAGAAGAAGAGGTTTAGAACCAGCTAATTGTTTATTGCAGTGAATCAAGTTTATAATGATTGATTTAAATCTTATGTAATTTCTCTGAGAAGTAATAAAAAGATGATACCTCTCTCCATCCACTACAATAACTTTTCACACAATCTTGAAAACTTCTGAATCCTATTTTCAACAACTATCAGTGTTCACAAGTTCTTCTTTGTATTACTACTTCTAACAGAGATTATAATTAAATTTGACTTTTGGCAAACAAAGTAAGAGTTCTGAAACACTAGTCGTGAGTGTCTATTTATTAAAGATTATAGCTAGATATGATGTCTAATTCTAACCAAATCCCAGAATTTGCTGAATTGTTAGAGCTATCGCAAAGCATAATGGTGTAGAACCTTCAAAATACGACTTCTTATAACATCCCTATTATTTTTTTGTGCTGTAAGTTGTGTTTTTTTAACTACTGACTCAAACTCATACCAACTTACGTATTACAATTCAGACTTTTATAAGCTTTCATCGTGATATTATACAATACGTGTTGTGAAAGAGCTTCGACAAAATTTTTATCAAAAAAAAAAAAAAATTCTGAAAATGGAAAGAATTTTGTAGCAAAACCGTAAGACACAGAACCTCCTTCTGTCGTTAGACATGCAGCATTGATTGATGTTGTAAACGCCTACAGGATTAATCTTGCAAAAATTAGTAACAATTTCACTATCAACTTCAAAAAAAAGAAGACACCAAGTAATTCAATTTTGATCAATGCAGCAAATTACAAAGCAAAGAAAAAATTCTTTTCCAAGTTTTTTAAAAATAATAAAAAAGAAAATATTATTAAGAATGCAGAAAAACTTTCCAAATGAACTAGACTCTGACTCTAGATTAGTGAGAAATCACTTTGGTCTTTTCTACCTCCGCATTTCTGACAAGCTTGATGAATACAGTAGGCCATCACAAAACAAGGTCATTGCTTTTGATCCTAGAAATAGAATCTTTTGTGACTGGATATGATATAGATGGAGTCATTGTAGAAGTAGAAAGAAAATCTGATACATACATATATCGAGAATTTATAGGGTCTGCCATTATTATGATAGGTTGCAGAGTAAATAGTCCCAACCAGAAATTGGACATAGAAGAGATACAAAGGAGCCAAAACCAGGATTCGACGTCGAATCCGAAATCTGGTTGATGAATCTCACAAAAGGAAATCAGACAAAGTGGACGCGAGAAAACTACAACAATATGTTCCTATCCAAATCCGAGACCCCAGAGTACGGTTTCTAGAAATCACAGGAAAATCAACTTCAAAACTGCTAAAAATATGCTTACTTTGAGTCACTACAGATTTAGTATGAAATTGATGAACAAAGCCAGAAAATACCCAGCTAACAAAACTTGTACTGGATGTACAGATATCTTTAAAACGAGCTTGTAGGCGCCAAAAAAAATTATTTTTAGGATGTAAGCAAGAGTCTGATAAAGAATTCCAGTGCAGCCATGAATATCGTATTAAAATATATTTATATATAAGACTGATATTTGATTAGGCTTTGAATCTTTACTCCGTTATGCACGACTTGCCTGAATTTTCTTGTTCCATGTTCCAATAGAGAGAAATAAAACGGCGTTGACATGTCTTGTAGTGGTAGCAAATTACGGTTCACAATTTTAAGTTTGGTTTAAGTTGAAGCTTTTCCACGTTTCTGTCTTCGCTGTTTTCTTTGGCAGATCCGTGTTGAATTTTTTTTTTTTTTAATAATAAAAATAATGCAATCAAAGTAATACTAATGAGAGACGTCCAACGCTTTTCATCACTTATCGTTTAAATAAAACGTAATTTAGCCGTTTAGTTACTGTCAATATGATGGTTTTTATCCCTAACAAACTATTATATTATTTAACTACAGTTATTCACATTAATCTATTGTGTTCACCAGGTATCATAGCGCTTTTTTCCTAATATACCTCATTCCTGTCCTCATCACGCGCAGTGAGTGAACTGACGTCGCACAATAAAACTTCTACCAAAGTAGTAACCAGGAAACTCAAGCAGAATTTCACGCACTGAGAAGCAATAGTAAGAGCAACCATAACAATTGAAATTTATGAACATGGTAAAAACTTGTAGCTGCAATTTTTTTTTTCCAATTTTTTTTTTATCTGCTGTTTCTTTTATGAATCTGAAATGCTAAGTTTTGCTTACTCTAGTTCGGTCAGTAAAATAAGCTAAGTATTTTTGGTACGCCAACTTAGAACTCGTGCCCATTGATTCCATAGTATTTGTGATCTCTAATCACTCGATCAATTTTTTTTTCTACATACTTAAGAACAATCTTAAAAACCTGTGATACAATACCAACTGTCGCCTGGTATATGATACTTTGATGCTATTTGATATGCAATAGCTGTTTCAGTCTCTAATATGCGCTGTCATTCTGATAATTACTCTGATGCTGGGTCCAATTTGTATTATATCTACACCTAACCTTTAGTTCTCAAGTACATATATGCAGGTGCTGACTTTTATGATACCTCAGACATCGTAGTATGATAGATATTTGTCTACATTTATATTTATTAATCCCTAGCTGGCGTCGTGAATTATATAGCAAAAAAAAAAAAAAAGTCAACAAATAACTACATTAAACCATAGCTTCATCATCATTTTCTGTCTGGTTCAAGTCTGGCTGTTTACAAATGACACGCAATCAACAACTTTTAGTCTTGGCCAACCAGATACAGTCTCATCCGGCTCACTGATCCTTCAACCTTTTTTTTTTTTTTTTTTCGCTCTCTCTTTGGTTTCCTCTTCACCACAAAAGTCGCTGTCAACATCACCGGCTTTCCCTCATTCACCTGTTTACTTTAGACATATCTTTAGTGGCCATTATTACCAGTTTCTGAAAAACTGAAATAAAGTACTGACTGTTATTAAGTTTAAACCTACACACTCTTTAGTTTTTTATTTTTCGTTTTTTTTTTTTTGTTGTTTCCTTTATCAACCAAATTAGGACACACACCCAGGGAAAACAATAGTCTTTTATGGTGTCTGTCAATTTTTTCACTTCGCCAGCAATACTCTTATAAATACGTCCTTCTTTCTTTTTTTAATTTTTTTTTTAAAAATTTTTTTTTTACTTTCATATCTCTCATTCTTCATTTTGTTATTTACAACTCATCCCTCGCGTGCTTTGAACAGCCAAGGTGGTGAAAATATACCCCTCCAAGACCTTTCAAATCATCGCAAAAAAATGAAGTTTAATCACTCTCTTCAGTTTAATGCGGTCCCAGAGTGGACCTCCAAATACATCGACTATTCTGGTCTCAAAAAGATCATTTATTCCCTTGAGCAGAGCTCTGTAAATCGGCTTCAGGGAACTTCTGACAGTGAGGAGGCCGCTCTCATGGCCGACAATTACCAAGATCCTGTTGCGGTTTTTGAACAAAAACTCAACACTGAACTTCAAAAAATTGATGTCTTTTACACTGAAATGGAGACAAAGTTGTTTAAAGAATTCGATCAGCTCATTATCGACTATGACGATTACATTGTTCGTTCTGAGGCCGAGGTCAGTCGTGAGCAGCGACGTCGCTCTTCTACTGATGCGTATCTTTTCTCCTCCAACTACAGAAACCGTTCTCGGTCCGCCGATAATGGCGTTTCCGGTCGATCTCAAAACCCCAACAGTGACTCTGACGATGACGACGATGATCCCAACACAGAGCTTTCGATCCGCAGGTCGTCTGTAGATTTCAATCCAAAACCTTATAGAACTAGACCTTCCAGCTTCCGCGAGTCGCCAAACAACCGTCGCTCGCATTCCGTCGCTGAGGTCCCAGCTCTTTCCATTCCAGACTTTGCCGTTCTTAGTGATCTACTTATCACTATCAAGAAGCGAGCTGTAAATTCATACGTTTCGCTGTGCGAATTGCGCTCCTACGTGCAGCTCAACAAGACTGGTTTCTCCAAGGGTCTCAAAAAATTCGACAAAACACTGAACTGTCAGCTGAGATCGAGATATCTTGAAAACACGCTTTCCAAAACATATGTGTTTTCTAAGGAGACAGAAAGTTTGCTGGATCAAAAGGTTGATGAGGCGATCGAACTTTATTCCAAGATTGCTACGGATTGTGATGTTGAACTAGCAAAAACAGAGCTACGGCTTCATCTGCGTGAACACGTTGTTTGGGAACGTAATACAGTGTGGCGTGACATGATCGGGCTGGAGCGTAAGGCTCATGCTGCCGCTGTTGGTGCGAGCGGCAATGCTGTAAAACTCCAGGGAGAAGCGTATGACACTACGCCAGAGTTTATCATGATTTTTGGTACGTCAGTGCCATCGTTTTTGGTCAGTGCGGCTGCAATTAAAATTATGTTGATTACGGCAGTGTTTGTAGTGCTCCTTAATCTGTCAATCCTTGAGTCGGTTGAGCAAAACCGCTGTCTTGCAGTTGTCATTGTGGCATCCATGTTGTGGGCCACCGAAGCAATACCCCTTTTCACTACATCACTATTTGTGCCGTTTCTGGTAATCACTCTCCGCATTCCCTGTGACGGTAATGGCCAACCGATGACCGCACCTGACGCATCTAAGTTTATTTTTTCTCAGATGTGGTCGTCGGTCATTATGCTTCTACTTGGTGGTTTCACACTTGCAGCAGCACTTTCCAAGTACCACATTGCTAAGATGTTAGCTACTGCCATCCTGAGCCGTGCTGGCACCAACCCTAAAGTTGTACTATTGACTCTAATGTTTGTTGCTGCGTTTCTCAGTATGTGGATTAGTAATGTAGCTGCCCCTGTTCTGTGCTTTTCCATTGCTCAACCACTGCTGCGAACCATACCCAAGGGCTCACCTTTTGCCAAAGCCATTGTGTTAGGCATTGCACTCGCATCGAACATTGGTGGTATGGTTTCACCAATTGCGAGTCCACAGAACATTATTGCACTTGAAAACATGGACCCGGCGCCGTCTTGGGTACACTGGTTTGCGGTGTCAATTCCTGTTAGTGTCGTTTCGATTGCTTTAATCTGGATTTTGTTGCTTTTAACGTTTAAGCCTGGAAAAGGCCTCCGCGTTACGGCGCCAATTCGCATGGTAGACGACAATTTTACATTTAAGCAGGCTTTTATCTGCTCGGTTACTGTGCTCACGATCATCTCTTGGTGCTTCTCGCACCAACTTGAGCCCTACGTTGGAGATATGGGCGTGCTTGCGCTTATCCCAATTGTGGTCTTTTTTGGAACTGGCCTGTTAAGTGCAGAGGATTTCAACAACTTTCTTTGGACCATTATTGCGTTGGCTATGGGCGGTATTGCGCTCGGCAAGGCCGTGTCTTCGTCTGGTTTACTCAATACAGTTGCGCACGGTATTGAAACCCACGTTGTACACGGTATGGGTCTCTATGGTGTCATGACAGTTTTTGGCCTGATGATTTTGGTTGTGGCCACTTTTGTGTCACACACAGTAGCGGCGTTAATCATTTTGCCATTGGTTCAGTCTATTGGATTACGTATGGAGGACCCCCACCCACGGCTATTGGTTCTTGCATCTGCATTCCTGTGCTCAGCCGCCATGGGCCTGCCAACATCAGGCTTTCCCAACGTCACGGCTATCTGCATGACCGACGAAGTTGGTCGCCCTTACTTGACCGTCAGCAATTTTATCTCGCGTGGTGTGCCAGCTAGTGTATTGGCATACCTGGTCATTATTACGTTAGGCTACTTCATCATGACAGCTCTCGGTTTTTAGTTAATGGGCAATAGTCTCAAATCATAGAGGGTTGCTTTTTTTTTCATAACTAATATTACTATAATTTATTCTTAGCGCTTTAATTAGATTGGATGTTATAATTGTAACATGATAATGCATTTAAATATAAATCTAAGTTTTTCAGTAACTTTTTGACTCTTTTATTCTTCAATAACTTGATAAATTTTTTTTTTGAAAAAAAAAAAAAGTCTAGACTGAAGCCACGCGACAAAACTCATTAAAATTTTGGCGAGCCCGGTTAACAACCACCGCGACCGGCACGCCCAGGGCAGCGGCGACGCTAGCGGAAACAGCCTCGTTCATGGCAGCCCAGTCTCCCTCAGCTACATAGTGGTCTGACTCGAGCAGCAGCCGGTCTGGCGGCACCGCGCGCACGAGCTCAGCAAAGACCGACTGGTGTCGGGCGTCGTTATTAAAAAACTCTGAGAGCGAAACGTACACCCGGGGGAGAGAAGCCGATAGTGGCATTGTGGCCGGGTTAATGTAATTACAGCTGTCAGTTTCGAGTTTTTGGTTCTGTTGCTGCTGCTTTTTGGCTGGCTTGGTTGTGGTGTACCAGTTATTGACAAGGTACTCGACCGAGCCTGTATACGAGTGTAAGCACAGTGCTGGCGGCGCAATTCCTTCGGCAAGTGCCATGGTGTGTACGAGGTCAAGCAGCGCAGTAGGAGCTTTGACGCAGTGCAGAGACACAGGCCGTGAATACCGCGCTGCCAGCTCAAGCTGAAGCCGCAGAAAGGCAGTCTGGTGTGCAATCCTAACTGTATATTTTGAAAACTTTGGTTGCTGCTCGTGCTGCTCAGGGGTAGTGTCGTTTACATCAACGTAAAACGGGTTTGGCACACGGAAAATCTTGTCAAGGCCGCACTCACCCATAATTGCATCGGGCCATTGGACTAGCCAGGCCTCAATCTGATGTAGCACGGGCACAAAGCTGACGGGGTCCGGCAGTGCGGCTACAAATGCGGCGTCCGGGGCTGGCGCCAGTACGGCCGCATAATGCGCGGCTTTGGCTGCGCCTGTTAGTGGTGCGTCCATGGATCCTTCTGAAGGGGAAGACGAGGGGATGTAGTACTTGTAACTATACCAGGGGTGAACTCCGAACGCAGGCACTATCCTGCTTTGGTTATCGCTGTCGTTAACATTTATAAAGTGTTTATCAGCTTCCATGAGTTGCCGCAGTGCATGGACTGTTGGCATGTCGCCTAAATCTGTTGCCATTACGGCAGCGACGGTCCGTGTGCGCCGTACCGCGTTGTAGACATCCTCGAGAGACTTGCTTGGTGAAATTCCCGCGTCTGGAGGCGGCACCATGATACTTTGGGCACCTGGTGCATCTACATAAGGAAAGATGTGGCAGTGTGCATCGCTATAATTGTATGTATCATTATTAATAATATTATCACTGTTGTTGGTATTGTTGCGGATGATAGCAGACATGATGGTCAAATTTTGGTTGATTAAAGTTAAAATGGTTTTTTTTTTTTTTCTCGTTTTTTTTTTTTTTTTTTTTTCAAAATCATGACATGCAGTAACCAGAAAGAAGAAAAAAAAAATCAATATATTTGCAAATAATGATGATTGCAAAGGTACTATATTTTACAATCTCCACCAATGCATGTATCCATATAATAATATAAAATTCCATTTTGTCTGATACTTGATAGTTTTACAGTAACAGCTCGATTTTTGAGTTGAAGTTGTATGCCAAAAAAAAAATTTGTTTAAAGTATTCTAATTCAGGCGACTAGAGTTTATACGTATCTACATAATGAAGGTATACTTTCAATGAAATACAATATTCTCTATATTGTAAGCCGTTTCACTCAGTAGCTGATTAGATTTATTCAAAATAAATAAGTATCTTTTTAGAAGCAAGTCATGTAAATCTTTGTGTATGTTTTTAATTTTTTTTTTTAGGTCTTCAAACTTGAACATAATAATCTGTCAAAACCTTGAAACTTTATTGTAAAATTTGTATGGATGAAAGAGAGAGAGAAAACTGGTTGCAAATTTTGCCCAATAACGAGGGATTCGAAATATTTTTCATGATACTTTTTTTTTATTGAAAGGATATCTATATAGGAAACCTATCTATAATATGGTATTGCAAGATTAATAAAAGCGCTTTTTCCAAGATTTACGTGTATATATATATATCTTTTGAACATCAGTTTGACTAAATGTTGTAGAATAATATCACATTCACTCACACAATAAAAAACTATTTTTTTATTGGCTTTTTAATCTTGAAAAGTCAATAATGAGTTGCTAGAAAAAAAAATAGTCAGTTTACTTATAAAGTACACAAGTCGGTATTCACACACTCAGTCCAAACGTACTGTGGCCTGGGGACTGAAAAAAAAAAAAAAAAAAAACAAGCATTTTCAATAAATACTGCAGAAAAGAAGAGGTCTAACACAACGGTACAAAGTGCAAATAAATATAAGTGTATATACGTATATTGCCAACAAGTTTTAATATATTGGGATTATCACACAGTCTGCCCAATCTACTGAGGTCATCGCATCAACAACCTATCAGGGTACGTATATTATGTTTTTTTATTTTCAATTAGCACAGAAAGACTGGTCTAGAACTGTCTCTTATACACA
>QVTG01000331.1:0-14278 GCA_013305925.1 Geotrichum reessii
TAATAATAATAATAATAATAATAATAATAATAATAATAATATAATAATAATAATAATAATAATAATAATAATAATAAGACAAGTCACTATTTTCAGATTTGAAAAAAAAAAAAACCTGAATAGGAGTCAAGATTATAAAAACATGATACAATTGTTATTATTATAACCTATATACATTACTACGTATAGATATATATCTATTTGATGTGCTGTTTTGATTTCCAATAATACCAAGAATTAAGCAAATGCTTAACATCGTAAACGTCCTTCATTATGCAGTTGTCCAGCATAGGAACCCTGTGGATGAGCAATCTCTAATAATCCATATGCGACCTGGTAAGTACAAAACCGCCTTGCGTTTATTTATTTTTTTTTTTAAAAAAAAAGGCCAGAGCTACCACCAAGAAAGTGATACTTGTATATAAAATATACAACTTTTGTATTAATTTGTTTTCTTATTGTGATATATTTACAAAGAACTTGCTTCTTATA
Organism: Geotrichum reessii; assembly: GCA_013305925.1. NCBI lineage: Eukaryota > Fungi > Ascomycota > Dipodascomycetes > Dipodascales > Dipodascaceae > Geotrichum > Geotrichum reessii. The sequence goes on from QVTG01000331.1 coordinate 493, forward strand.
TTTCAGGTACCAGTCAAGTAGAACAAAAAAAAAAAGTCTGTGTAGGGCTTGTGTTTAAATTGAAATTAACTTTCTTGTTTGGTCCGGAAAAATGTAAAATAACATGTTGTTAAGGCTAAGTCTAAAAAAATGAAATTATAAGCATTGACAGTTAAAAATTTCGAGACAATTCATTATTATAACTTTTTTTTTTCTTCTTCTCTCTCTTCTCTCACCTTAGTTATACCTATTTTCATTATTATTATTATTTTTTTTTTTTGAAAAACATTCAAGATATGCCATCTAAGTCTCATACTTATACTTAAAATCTACAACTCATGTCCGATTCTACCGTTTTCAACCACTCTCAAAATGTACACGATGAAATGACTACAACGCAATTACTTTCTAAAAGCAACGATTTGACAGCCTACATGAAAACATTTTCTGATTCCAACGTCATTGACGAGATTTCTTTTTATGTATTTCAGTTTAAAATGACCAAGGAGCATTTCACAGGCTCATTCAACATTATATATACCTGTTCTTCGCTCGGATCAGCTTACGCATATATTGTGCCACAACTACTTTACCAATACACCAATCTAGGAATGATAGATCCCAGCTTTCAAATATTTAGAGGAGTCACAGCTAACATTGTTCATGTCATTCCACAGTACAAGACTCTTCAAGCTGAGATAGAGGAAGTAAATATAGGATACTCTAGAACCAAAAAAAATATATTCACAAAAAGGGAAGCCAGTGGGGACAACATGTCCAACACGCAGGAACAATCTTCTCAAAATTCCCAGACTCATCACCAGAGATTTCTTTACGATAAAAATAACAATGAAAGCCATGGGGATAGAAACAAGCTCACTCGCGTGAATACTGTTAACAGCACCCACCATTTCAATGGGTCATACTATGTTTATGAATCTGGCACTTCATTTTCAATCTCGCCTAGAAATCCTACATTATCCCCGTTTCATCATCAATCTTCTTCAGATGAAAACGTGTGGAAAAGCACTCATGTTAACTACACTTATTCTCCTGATAGTATAAATCGTGACCCATCGATTGCAGATATTGATCTTTCTCACATATCGCCTTTCTCTCCCGCTAAAGAACCAACATTCATTCATGATTCAAAAAATAAATTTGATAAGAACTTTGCAAGCTCCAAGACAAGTTTTTCAGATTTTAGTAAAAAATCTTTTGATCTCTCAAGCGCTGAGATACCATTTGACATTGAAAACCGCATTTTTAATACATTTGCCTTCATGCCTAAAACCACTCATTCACTTGTAGTTCCACCTAATTATGCACATTACAACTTTGCCCTTTACCCGCTCCCAACAAACGTTCTACCATCATTCTCGGAAATTGTCAAAACACGGTTTTCAGAGACAATGCCTACTGGGTTGATGGTAATATGCTACCCAACGTCGTTGGAATTGTATTTCAAATGTATTCTACCTTGCCTTGACCTGGCTTTGCATCAAATGCTTGCACTCAATCTGATATCAACACGTGCATGTGAAGCAATCACTGTTTCTCCATCAGCAGAATGTTACTCTTATGAGACGCAAAAACGCATTATCAATGAGCTTCCACAAGCACAAATTGTGTATTCACGTGAAATCATCGATTATAAGGCTTCCGACTGTGGCTACCGTTGGATGTCAGAGAACATGTCGTGGATCCGAGAGACACTTTCTTCATTGGGTGTCTCGTCGCAATCAATTCTCAAATTAATGAATATGCTCACTAAGAATCCTCAATGGGCTATGCCTTGCAATTCAGAAATTTCACTTTTCATTGTGAGGAAAAAACCTACGTAGGTATACATGTGTACAGGAAAAAAAAACATACATAAACAAGCAAAAGCATACACATGTAAGAAAGTAAATTAATATGCCAAAAGAGAGATAAATTGTAACGATGTCATCACCTGGAATCAGGGCATGATACTGGTTTTTGAAAAAAAAAAAAAATTAAAAAAATAAGATCCGTTAATGAAAAAGAAGAAAAAGTTTACTAACAAACCGGCAACTTGTAGTTCTGTTGTGGCTGACAGACCAACAAGTAAAACTAAAGAGAGCCAACAACCATTTTTTGAAAATGAATAAATAAATGGTTTTTTTTTTTTAAAACGATTACAAAACATACCTAAAACAAACATACTCATTTAATATGACTTACATGCTTTCTCCAATTTGGTTTTCGCCAGGTACTAAATTCTTATGGTCGCGCGGATTCGCAGCAGCTTCATATAATGTGATAACCGGATTTTTGCTCATCTTTGTCCACTCTCCTCTTAACCCAATATAGAGAATCTTGGTTACGTCTTCGTCACCATGATTTTCAGGAATATAAATGCTCAAGTTGGTGATGTTTGAAAATTTTGCACGATTAACGGAATACTCTACAATACCTTCAGCGTCGAGGTCGACAGCTGATATGGGTGTTGTTGCAGACAATCTCCCAGAATTAGTAGAGGCATCAGGATCAGCACCAACACCTTCTGGGTGTTTGAGAGTCGCAACGGGAGTCAAATCAGCCGCGAAACTAAAATCTAGGTCTGGTCGATTTTTAAACAACTTTAGGGTTTTTGGGGCATGTCCGTCGGGTGTTGTGCGAATCAATATCGAATGAAGTTTAACCATTCCTGTAAATCTTCACTAAATGTTAGACTGATGCTCTCTATAAAAGCAATTGATACCCAAAAATAAACTTACGGAATGTATATTAACAATTCTTCGTCAACATCACTTTCAAGAATCTGTACGCACGTTAGTTGATCTCAATTTTTTTTTTTTAATGTCATGTCAATTCACATACATGTTGAGTATCAAGTCTATTCTCCCACGATTTAAAAACCGATCTTCCTGAATCCGGCTCTGATTCATTTAGAGTCCTAATTTGGTCGTGGTAAATCTTGTCGTAGAGAGACTGCGACGCGTAAGTGTCGGGCGGGGGAAGATGATCGTCGCCATGCGAGTGACTGTGCCCGTGGTCATCACCGTTACCATTGCCATGACTATAGCTGTGAGAATGTGAATGAGTTGCTTCGTCTTGAGCGCGGCAGTCCATGGTATATTGTGATAATATTGAGTGCAATTGAGGATTGGAAATGAATGAAGAAAGGATTTGTCTATGTCGAGAGAGAGTTGTTGTTGAAATCACACGAGGCTTTAGCCCAACTTCAAGGTACTTGGGAGAAATGGGTAAGGGCTAAATTTGTGTAAGACTTGTGACTTGAAAAAATGTAAAGGAACGGTTCAAATTAATGTTGAAGCCGTTGAGATCTCTTTCATTTTTTGGTATTTTGCAATTTTATTGCTATTTCACGTTTATTAAAAACTACTGATAGTTTCTATTTTTTTTTTTTTTTGTCATTTATTTATATTTAGTTTTTGTCGATAAAAAGAGCCGCGTATAGTTATTATTTTAGCTGTGTATCGATTCCATTAAGAACAACAATCTAGTGATTTTTTTAATTTTTTTTTTTTTTTCGTTTTTTTTTTTTTTTTTACTGATATCCCCATACTTTTTTATTATTTTTTTTTTTTTTCACTGCGTCGGCGTTTATAAAAGTCTGCCATATTAATAGCCCGAAATTCCAAAATCTCTATTTAAAGTAATTTCAAGTTTTGCTCTGAAAACAGAAAAAAAACAATTGAATGAGCCAATAAAATGCTTTTGATTTATAACTTTTCAAAATTATATGCTTTTAAAACACATTAAATTCAGCAAGATGAAGTTTGAAAATTCAAATATTTCCTATAAAAGTAATAATGTTTAAAACCCAGTTTGCCTTCTTTTCAAAAAAAATTTCTGAGCCTTTGGGAAAAACAAGAATCCCATAAATTTCACTGTTCATCCACTCTTTTTCAAGGAAAATCAAATCCTCGATCAACCAGAGTTTCAATTATTTTTCAAAAACCCGTTAAATACAGTAAAAATGAGCCAACACAAAGCTGAATATCTCGAGCCTACTCCCACTCAAATTTCCTCTATTCTTGCTGGTGGTTACAACCACCCTCTGGCCCGTGAGTGGCAGAATGACAGACAACTTACCAAGAACATGTTTATTTACCCGCTGTTTGTTACTGATAGCCCTGACGAAGAAACCGAAATTCAAGCTTTGCCTAACCAGAAGAGACGAGGTATCAACAAGCTGATCCCTTATGTTAAGACATTGGTTGACAAGGGCCTGAGATCTGTTATTCTTTTTGGCGTTCCTCTTGCCGAGGGCGCTAAGGATGAAGTCGGCAGTTCGGCTGATGATCCCAACGGTCCCGTCATCACTGCTATCAAGGCTCTCAAAGAGAATTTTCCTGAATTGTTTATCATGTGTGACGTCTGTCTCTGCGAGTACACGTCTCATGGCCACTGTGGTGTTTTAAGAGAGGATGGTTCTCTAATCAGAGAGGAATCTGTTAGGCGTCTTGCCGCTGTTGCTGTCAACTATGCTAAGGCTGGTGCTCACGCCGTTGCACCTTCTGACATGATTGATGGTAGAATCAGAGAGATTAAGCAAGGACTAATTGATAACGGCCTTGCTCATCGCACCATGCTTATTTCATACTCCGCCAAGTTTTCTGGTAACTTGTATGGCCCCTTTAGAGAAGCTGCCGGCTCATGCCCTTCACACGGCGACCGAAAGGCCTACCAACTGCCCCCTGGTGGCCGTGGTCTTGCACGTAGAGCGCTCGCGCGTGATATTTCAGAAGGTGCTGATGCATTTATAATCAAGCCCTCGACATTTTACCTTGATATTGTTAGAGATGCTGCCGAAATATGCAGAGACTACCCTATCGCCACTTATCAGGTGTCAGGTGAGTTTGCTATGCTTCACGCAGCCGCTGAAAAGGGTATTGTTGATCTCAAGACTATTGCATTTGAGGCCCATCAGGGGTCTTTGAGAGCTGGTGCTAACCTGCTTATTTCTTACTTTACTCCTGAGTTTCTTGACTGGCTGTCTTGAGCTATTTGGTTTAAATATTTTGCTGTTTTCCTGTTTTCCCATGATGTCGCTTAATTCAATGCATTAATTTATAGAAATCTAATTATTATTTTATTCTTATTTATTTTTATTGATATTTCTTGTTTTATTTGCTTTTAATATTGTCATCATTAAACTTATACTTAAGAAGAACTAACTGTTATAATCCCTTTTTCCGCATATTTTCGGAAATAATGAACTATAAAGTAACTTCATGCTTCAAGTTTTTTTTTTTTTTCAAAAAATTGTGAAGTATTTAATGAATTTACAGCCGTGTGTTACATAATCATATTAATATTATTATGTAATAAAGATATCCAATCAACTAGAGGCTTTTGTTTCTCTTGAAAACTTTGTACAAGTAGCAATTTGTGTGATGAACTGACTTTTTTTTTTTTTTTTTCTTTTCACCTTTTTTTTTCTCCTCTACACCCATCACTTTCAACAACACACACAAACTAAAATGGCTGAAGAAACTCCCCTCAAGACTGGTATGTACCACCAACACCGGAACTTCTTAATGCGATAGAACTATACCTTTTTTTTTTTTAAAAAAAAAAAAACCTGTTAGAAGGGTTTGGACGGAACGTGGGTTGTTAAGATATGCTTTTCTCGACAAGCTAAAAAAAAAAAAAAAAATAGAGTGGAGTCGAAATTATCAACACTTTAATTGGACAGATTTTTAACATCGTCACCGACGAGCCAATCAACAACCCAAACCTATTTACAACAGTCTTCTTCGCAACAGCAACATTATTTTTATTAGCTTCACTTCTTTTGTTTTTGTTGAAAATACTAACTTTTTTTTTTGTGTGTGTGTGCCATAGTCGGATTCGACCCTCGGTAAGTGCATGTTACAAGTCTTTTTTTTTTCCTGGGTTGTAAATGATATGGAGAACTAATAATATTTTGACAGTTACCCCTACCAGAACCAGACCAAGCACTGCTGGCAATCTTATGTTGACTACCACAAGTGTGTTAAGGCAAAGGGTGAGGATTTCGCTCCTTGCCAGGTTTTCTTCAAGGCCTACAGCTCTCTCTGCCCTCTTTTCTGGATTGAGAAGTGGGATGAGCAAAGAGGTAAGTTTATTATTTATTCGTTTTTAAAAACAAACCAACAATTTGTGCTAACAAAACACAACCAGAAAACGGCAACTTCCCTGTTAAGTTTGACTAAACGTTTTTGCGTCGTTTAATTCATTTTTTCTTCAATGATCATCTTTTTGCCGCCTTTTTCGTCTCGCACTAAACTCACATATCCTTTTTTTTAAAGCATTTGTATCTCAAGTTACATAACTGATCGCTAACTACTCTTTCCAACCTACGTTCACTGCTATTTGGGAATACTTTATTGTTTACAAACTGTATGACACTACTCATTTATGATGTTGAAAAGTGAATCCTTTTTTTTTTTTTTTTTGATATTTGGTACATTTGATGAGAAAAAAAAACAATTAGTTTGGATATCGTAGATGAAAAAAAAAGAAATCTTTTGTGATAGGTCAAAGACTACTTGATGTTTTGAATTGAACATATGGATTCGACCAATCCTTCTTCAAGAAAAAAAAAAGGATGAAAACAGGACCTTTTATTTTTTATTTTATTTTTTTTTTACTGAAGGGGTTTGATAAACGGAACCAATTTACAATCAGGAAATTAATTTCAATTTCAACATACATCTTGTTCTTTGTTTTTTTTTATTTTGCAAATCCGTTATAAATATAAGTATATATTAAACTGAATATTCACATAGAGACATTCAAAGAAGGGAGATACATGAAATTGTTAGCAGTCATGTGATTCTACTGATTACTGGAAAGTGTAAATTTTTCTCAATCTAGAAAAACTCAAGTCGCGTAAAAAAAGTTGGGCTAGGGCTAAAACACGCGTAAACAAAGCACAAAATAAAAAATAACAAAACACCATTACTTAACTTTTTTTTTTTTTTTTTTTTACTTCAACTACAATACAGATAGTCATATAAATAAAACAGAAAATTCCAAGGCATAACACACACACACACACACACAAACATTATGACTGAAGAGAGCGACCATGAACTACCTAATGATATTTCTTCTGTAAGCACGCGTAACGCGTACGAAATTTTGGGGCTGTCAGCCGAGAAAGGGCCCGAATACACCGACAAAGAGCTTACCAAGGCGTACCGCCGGCGCGCGTTGCAGGTGCACCCGGACAAGGCACCCAGCGCGACCGAGCGCTCAGAGTATCATGACCGGTTTCAGGAGCTTGCGCTTGCATACAGCGTGCTTGGCGACCCTGTGCGGCGCGCTCGTTATGATGCGGCTGGTGGCGGCTCTCTTCAGGAGGCGCTTGAGGATAATACCGGCGATATTGAGCAGAGCGCTGCAGAGTTTTTCAAAGAATTGTGGAAGGCTGAGATCACAAAGGATATGATTGAGCGTGACCGTGAGGGTTATCGGTTTCGTGATGAGGAACGAGCAGATGTTCTGCGGTTTTACGAGGAAGGTAAAGGTGATCTAGACCACATCATGTCTAACGTGTTACATTCGGAAGACTTGGATGAAGACCGGTTTATAGAGATTATCAAAACTGCGATTAAAGCTGGTGAGACAAAAGAGTTTAAGCTATTCAAAGACCAGCTACGCGACCGCAAGGGCCGCAAGATGCGACGCGAAAAAAATGCTCAAAAGGAAGCTGCAGAAGCTGAGGAGCTGCGTAAAGAACTTGGGCTTGACGAAAAGCTTCAGAAAAAGGGCAAGAATAGTTCACAGAGTACTGCTGATGAAGAAGATAGTCTGCGAGCCTTGATTCAGAGTCGTGGCCAAAAACGCATGGCATCGCTTATTGATAATATTGAAGCTAAATACGGCGGCGGCAAGAAGAGGGCCAAAAAACAAAAACTGCAATCCGTGGCTGACACTGCTGATGGATCAGAACCGACTGAGGAGGAGTTTTTGAAAATTCAAGCTGAACTTGAAACGAGCCGCAACAAGAAGACTCCTAAGTCAAAGCCCAAAAAGAAATAAAACTTGCATGTGTGAGCCATTGTCTGCGTTCTACGGCAGTTTTTTTTATTAAAAAATACATTATTTATTCTCATTCATGATTCATATAGCAATTGTCAATTTTACAATCACAAATAATAAAAATGTAACACATTTTAGGCAGAGTAGCCGAGCTCCTTGAGAGACTCAGAGATGGCGTTGATAACCTTGTCGACATGGCCAATCTGGGGGAAAACAGCAGAAATACCCATGTGACCAATTCTAAAGTACTTAGTAACAATTTCCTTGTGAATACCACCAGCAAGAACAACACCTCTCTTAGCAACAAGAGGAAGCAAATCGGGGTTGGTAATGCCTTCAGGCAGGTAAACAGCGCTCATACCATGAGCTGACGAAGCACGGTCAACAGAGACAGTCTTCAAGCCAAGATTGGAAATAGCATCTTTGATCTTGTCAGAGGTAGCAGCATGCGCCGCGAAACGGGCCTCGAGAGCCTCTGTAGAGGTCGCAAACTGCTTGAGCGAAGCAAGCAGTCCGTAAACGTTCTGGACAGCAGGGGTAGCAAAGTAAGCAGGCTTGCCAGCCTCATAGGCCTGAAGGATAGGCAGCCATCTGGGAATACTTGCAAAGTAAGAAGCAACAGGGGTCTTACGGTTCTTGACCGCATCGAGAGCCTTAGCAGAGGCAAAGAAAATGGACAGACCAGAGGGAGCACCAACACCCTTCTGAGAAGCAGTGAGAACAAAATCAAGCTTCCACTCATCAAATCTAATTTCCTCAACAGCGACAGAGCAGACGCCATCAACGACTACCAAAGTCTCAGGGGAAACACGTTTTACGACCTCAGCAATGGCCTTGACATCAGAAAGCACACCGGTTGAAGTATCAACATGAGTGATAGTCACAATCTTGTAGGCTTTTTCCTTAAGAGCAGCCTCAATCTGTTCAAGAGAGGGCTTGTCACCAACTGCAGCTTTGATTTCGTCAACATTGGCACCATACACCTTGAGGGCGTCGGCAAAAGCATCCGAGAAATAACCGGTGTTGAGCAACAAAGCGTTCTCACCAGCTTCAATCAGGTTGGCACCGACAAAATCCCAACCAAGAGTACCAGAACCGGCAATGACAAAACCTTGAGCATTGGGATCGGTAGAAATAAACAGGTTGCGGACAAGTTTGAGGGTCTCCTGGAAGGTCTTGATGAAGGCAGGCGAAGTGTGAGCCTCGGCTGGGTGTGACATGGCAGTCAAAACCTCGTCATCGAATTCGATGGGACCAGGAATCATGGTCAAAGGGTGTTCAGGTTGCTTGGATTGAGACATTTTGTATGGGATTTTTTAATTAACTGACTACTGTCAAAAAATTGCTTGGTTTTTTTTTTTTGACCTATTTATTGGTTGGTAGAAAAGAAACAAGAAATCTGGAGAAGAGATATTATTTGGTTTCCAAAAAAAAAGCTTGATTTATAAAAATCACGTGGATTTGCTTAATTTTTTTTTCTTTCAAATCAAATTTGGAAGCAACATCTGAAAATCATAAGTCGTTGAACCCAGAATTACAAAGCCCGCGGTCAAAATATTGCTTAGAGATAATCAATAGACAACAACAAATAACCATCCCAGATTTCACGGGGAAAAAAACACATCTGTAAAACAAAAATCTTAAAAGGAAAAAGAATAATCAAAATGCAAACTTATTATACCATGTACTCCAAAAATTCCCCATGATTCCCTATCAACCTCTAATTGTCTATCTCATAATTCATCATGACCCCCACCAACTATTAAACATTCCCTTGCCTTGCTGTTGCTGCTGCGATAAACTATTGAGACTCTTTCCAGACGATACTGTAGCAGCACGTGATCTGGCCTTTGCACCATCGTCTTCATTTGTATCATCTTTTTTCTTGCTCGTATTATTGTCTAAGACAACTTCCTCTTGAAAATCCTCCTCTCCATGCTTGGTTTCCTTCATATCCTGCTCACCTCCCCACCAAAAGTTTTCCCAGGCCTTGGCAACTCGTGTAGCAGCTGCTGCGGCCGGTGCCTCCAGTTCGTTCACTCTGCGCTGAAGAATGCTGCTGCCGTTAACTCCTAACGAGCTGACCATATGCCGTGGTTCCACAATATCAAAAATTTCGTCATCTGTAATCTTAGAAAAAATACGAAAGTTGTTAGTAGTCCGCCATTCTTGAACCCATTGCTGATTGAATAATTTGATTGGATTCCCTTCAACCTCTCGTAATAAGAGACCCTTTGAAGGATTATTGCCGTATCTGCTTAGAAATTCGTCATATTTGACAGATGACAAAAGACCCATTATATAATCCTCAAACTGTTGACGCACAAAGTCCTCACTTCCATGAAAGCCCAATCCTTTTGGTCTCCATGGATCTTCAGGATCCCAAGTATCGACGACAGAAGAAACGACAAATTCCATCCACTTCTTATCAGAAGATGATAAAGCCAGCGCTGAATTGAGAGAGTTATTAGAAATCTCGACAGTATCATGATCCATGTGAACAACAATATCAGCAATTTTATTTTGGGGTGAAAGCAAAAGCGAATTAGTGCTCCCAATAAGAAAAAATTTAGTTTCAGGAGCCTTCAACTCGTTGAATTGTTGCAGAGGAACGTATGGGTTAAAAATGCCACCTTCTGCAAACGGCTGCAACGGTAATCCCATAAAAGTTAATAATGATTTGCGATCACTTGTTCTAAGGCTTGTAGGCTTTTTTATGCTTTTTTCATACTTGTCCAGCAGTGGAGAACCGCAGCTGTCAAGGTGATCCATAAGCGCCGGTATTAACGATACTAAAGAAAACTGTGAAGCGCACAAAACTTCTGTGTTATTTGAAAAGAAGATAATTTTAGTCTCCAACAATAATGCCTTTAACAAAATAAGCACCTTTGATCGTAGTCTGTAAATCAGCTCTCGTAAAGACATTCCCACATACATATCATTTTCGTCGAGTTTGGTAGAAAACAATTGGCGAAGGTTGTCATACAGATTATCAATTATAGACACATCTGTAAAGTCAGCCTGTAAAAAAAATGCTCTAGTTATAACAGCAAGTTTCTCTCTAATTGGCCCAAAGATAGGCTTTCGAGCAATAACAATAACCGACTTCTGAACGGTTGATCTTGTGACATCGGCAGGCTTTGATTTGAGTTCGGATGCTCTAATTTGTCTATTGCAGGAAATACCAAAAAGAGTGGTGACATTTTCCATGTCAGAAACATCTTCAATTATATTGCCTGCTTTGTCGCGAGTTGGAACTGAGAGTGGAGCAGTATGATTCAACTGATCATAAAGAAGCGTAAAGTAACAAAAGTTTTCTTCGTGAGAGTGGCTCCCGTCAGGAAGAGCTTGAAACGGTAAATTGGGCCAAAGTTTAGATTGGTCGCCGTCAACGCCTTTCCAAAATTCTACTTCTGGACCCCTGATGTGATGGAAGCCAACAACACACACGGCAAAAATAATGTTTTCGTCTTCCTCAGGAACAGGTTCTTCTTTTATGATAGGTTTGAGAGTTACAGAAGGCGCTCTGGATGAGACAGAACTGTGCGAAGCTGAAGAAGAGCGGTGGGTATGCATTGAAGGAAGATTAGTAGGAGCTTCATAAGTTGGAGTGGACGAGTCTTCGTTGCTAGAAGAAATATCCTCAAATGACTCAGTGGTAATAATCGGTGCATTAGAAGATGAGCTGACACTTCTAGTAATAAAATGGGAAGGTGATCTTGGGGAGGAAGGGGCAATAGCTGGTAGTTGTGGAATCTGGAGTGGCTCATCATTGTTGTTGTTTGCTGAGTCTCCACTGGGATACTCATCAAAAACATCCGCACTGGAAACTTTGGAATCAGGCTGTTCGTACTTCTGCTCCATAAACTCGTTAAAACGACTGAGCTTTAGTGATTTAAAGTGTCGAGTTGTAGTAGTGGAAGAAGGAGACGACATGGCCTCTCCGGCCTTCTTCATGTCTGAATAGGTTTTAGGAATGATAACGGGCGCCCGTTGCTTAGGCAGCGGCTCGTCAAATTGTGAGTTGTCCGAAGAAGTAGATGGAGAAGAGTTTGTCAGTGACCTGTTCCTTGTAGTTGGTCGCACTGGTGTCTTGACAGATGGCGGCGAGGTTGAGGCAGCCGCGCTGGCCTGCTCAAACTTGGCAGCCAAAGAAATCACAGATTTCTTTTTCTTTGGCTCTTTGATATCAATTGAGTCTGACATGGTTCAGTGTGACTGGGGCTTTTCAAGCGAGAAAGAAATGAGAGATCGTATTGATCGAGGGGATAAAGCAAAATAGTAAAAAGACAGCAAAGAGAGTTTTGTCTTAAGGAGGTTGAAAAGAAAAGTAGAAAGTAACAGGGCTTCTGTAAGGAGATTTTTTTTTTTTTAAACTAGGCTTTTTAAAGCAAGCGTTCCCAAAAGGGTAGAAAACTAAAGTTTCGCGAACCGAATAGCTAAAAGCCATATTAGGCAATTGTAGTCTCACAAAAAGTTATCATGAAATTCAAATTTTCATGGTGTTTGGGGGTAACAACTTGAATCTCCAAGTGTTGGTACGTTTTTAGTTGGTTACCCTCAAACCCTTGTTTTTTATAATCTACGGATGTGTCACACTTTTTAGTTAACTTAAAAGTAAAAAAAAACTAATTTCAATTGTAAACCTACCAAAACGCGTCGACATGGATGGAATACGTATAAATATGAAATATTTGCAAAGCTTGATGGTAAGTTTGAATACCAATAGTTATGAATATAAATTTTTTTCTATTTGAATTGATATTCAAATTTAGACAGCATAAATCTAGTTAGCATGAGGTTGTTTTTGAGACTTGAAAAAAAAAAAAAAGACAAAATGAAAATAAAATGAGCAAGCGCCTTTTCTGAAACTTCAAGAAGTGCAATAGTAGTTATAACAGTATTAAAAAATACTTAAAATCCATAAAACCTAGTGGATTAAAATTAAAGATTAACATTAGTAAAAATCTAACTAAACTTGCTGCAGATTTGTCACAATTGGACCTTAGAATACCACACTGAATTTGACTACGGTGATAAGCTAGGATTCTTGCACATCCACAAACGTAAACGTGGGCGACCAAAGAAAATAAAAAAAAAAGCGCCTAGAAAATTCACTTTGCCAATCTCTGACTTAAGCAAACGGCAGGCTCAAAGGAACCTAAAGTTGCTGGGACTGACAATCGACGGCGAGCTCAAGTTTCACGAGCATGCAAAGAACGTCATTTCCAAAGCCAAGAAAGCCATGAGTATGATAGGAACCACTTGGTGGTGTGTACAGAGGTATTTTTAGTCAGCAAATGAAACAGCTTTACATTTCATGTGTACGGCCAATATTTAAATATGCCAGTCCTGTTTGGTATCACAAATTGACAGTTCAATGGAAAGATGAACTTCAAAAAATTCAAAATACTGCTTCACGTAGGATTTTGAGTGCATTCAATTCTGCGCCTATCAAGGCAATGCAGCGCGATGCCAACATCTTACCTGTGAACGTAAGGATGCAAGAAATTTGTGACCGGTTTGCTGTCAGGGCGATCTCGATAAACTATTTGTGAAAATCAGACAAAATAGAACGCATTGATGATGACAAGTACTGGAGTAAGAGACCATCTTGGAAATATCCAAAGTATGATCGAGACAAGAAAGCTCGTACAACATTGCAGAAGCTGAAAAGCGCTATGCGTTGTACATCACGAGTTGAGTGGCAGAAAGACTATGATGAGTTAGGTGAACTTCGACAATACTACTCTTGTACTCAACGAGAGTTGTATAATAGTAAGTA
>QVTG01000332.1:0-24278 GCA_013305925.1 Geotrichum reessii
ATTATTATTGTTATTATTATTGTTATTATTATTGTTATTATTATTGTTATTATTATTGTTATTATTATTGTTATTATTATTATTACGTATGGTTCTTTCGGTTTTGTGTTGAGTATAACTTATATTCATTGTACGTAGATTTTCATAAAAATGGCAAATTTTCAAACTTTTTTGAAAACCTGAAATTTCAAAACTTTTGTTCTTCAACAAAATCAATCAAAACAGGTTTGAAAAAGATTATTTTGTTGCTGTTTTTTTGTCAATACATTTCATAATTAGAGTTAAAAGATATTCAGTAATTTCAAGCAAATAATCAAAATATTTCAGCTTTCAAACGTTTTTGTTGACAAAGTTTCCAAAATTCTTGAACTTCCTCTAACTTCCTCAAAATTCTGTTTACTATCTTTACAAAAAAAAGTTCAAAGCTGGTAAAATACAAGGCAAGGTCTTTGAAAAGCCAAAGTTGGGTCCTAGTAAATGTAAAAAGCTGACCGATTGTGTAGCCCGAGCAATTGTGCGTACCGTCAAAAACAAACCTACAATCCTTCTCAAGCGACTTGCCACCCAACTTATACCAGAACGCAAGCTTAGCTATAATATGATTCGGATCACTCTTTGAGAACACGAAATTAAAATAGGCATACCAACTCTTAAACCATTTGCAAGCAAGACTCACAAAAAAAATAACAGAGATTGTGGGTAAAAATTTACGGAGACAACACTTTGTTTGACTGGGCAACAGTGATCTGGTCAGGCGAAAGTCATTTTAAGATCGGTTTTTGGACAAAAAAAAACAACGTCAATGGATTACATTTTTTATTAAAAAGATGAGAAAATTCCAATAAAAATACAGCCTACAGTTTCTGGTGATCGCAGAAAGGTGGGCATATGGGGTGCTTTTTCTAGAGCTGGTACTAGTAATCTGTACGTTCTATCACAAGAAGCAACTATGAATCATCAAAATTCTTAAAAAGCCATATGTTACTGTTCAAAAAAAGACTGAGCAAAAAATTTCAGGTAAAAGTGTTATTTTTATTCAGGATGGGGCCATATATCACTGACATGGAAATGTGAAAAAAAAAGGTTTTCGGGTCATGATATTGAAAATATGATTTGGCCACCGCAATCGCCTAATCTGAACTTCATTGAGAACATTTAGAGCTATATAAAAAATGAGCTAGCAATAAAAAATGCATACGTTACTTCTCATATTAAGATGGTTTCCATTTTATTGAATATGTAGTCGGATTTGAAATCGAGTTATCTTAACAAGTTGATTGAATCTATACCGCGACGAGTTGACGATGTAAGAAAAAATCATGGTGGAAACACGTCTTATTGACCAAAATTTTTGTATATCAATATTCAAGGCATTGAATATCATAATATCATATTTTGAGCCATTTATAAAAATATTTCATATCCATATGTTTTGTTATTTTTCTTTTGATTGTGTTTTATTTTCCAATAACGAAATAAAGTTTTCCAAAAAGTTTTGCCATGTTTTGTGAACTGTACGTGAGATAATTTAAGAAAGTAAAAGGTTATACTATACAATTCAAATTATGAAATGCCCATGTGTAATTTTTAATTAGTATATTATATATTATACAGCTTTTGATAGCCTTATGCGATAAAAACAGGGGTTAAAAAAAATTGAATAAAAAAGCTTTTGAGATATGATAAAAAGTCAATATATATACTATCGGCTTGGTTTAGCCACTCATAAAAAGGTTTTACGGGTCTAGTTACTGGTCTTATGCAAAACATCTATAACTTTTGATGAAATTGATGTATAGATAATTACGTATCTACACATAGTTAAAAAAAATATATATTTGTCTTAGATTTACAATGTGGCTAATTAATAACTTATAGGGTAACAGCAAATAAAAAAGTATCTTTTTTTAATTCAAAATATATTCAAATTTGTGATTTAAATTTTTGAAAAATGAAAAAAAAAAAAAAAACACATTTTGCAAAAAAAAGATTGTTGAATATAGATTTTTATTGTTTAAGTACAGAACTTTGCAACTTGCAGTTGTCAAAAAACATTCACAAATCAGAAACAAACTGAAATATATATATTTTTTTTTAATTTTTGCTCAGAAAATTATGAAACTATTATCAATTTAGTAAATTTTTAAATTCATGTGTCTGATGTGATAAAAACAAAACAAATATATTTTTATGCTGCAGTAAATACAGTGTGATTAATGTTATCATTCACACGTGCCTGATAAAGATTTTTTTTTAATTTTCAATTTGAAAATTTAGCTTGAAGACTGAAGGGTATTGATGAATTCTTTCACAAAACAACGGATTTCATCTCGAATGATTCGAATATTTTCAATGCTTTCACCGGCAGGATCATTGACTTTCCAGTCCAGAAATTTTTTACCTGGGTAAAAAGGGCAGGCATCACCACAGCCCATTGTGATAACAAAATCGCTGCTCTGGACTGAATCAGCAGTAAGAAGTTTGGGTTTCTGGTTAGTCAAATCAATACCTTCTTCCATCATAACTTCAATAACTTTCGGGTTGAGGGAGTTTGCAGGAGCAGACCCGGCTGAACGAACTTCAACTGCATCACCAGCAAAATGTTTGAGATAGCTGGCGGCCATTTGGGATCGACCAGCATTATGGATGCAGACAAATAAAACACTATGCTTTTTAACCATCTTTATGTTGTTTTTTCCAAATAAAAAAAAGTTTTGATTTTTTATTTGATCAATCAAGTTACGTCTAATATATCAGGCGTTTGATTTCTGTTTGCAAAGATGTCAACATGAACAACTTTGAAAAAGTTTTTGAATAATATTTACAGCAATAAATTATTTATATATTTTGATTTTCAGATTTTAAACTAGCTAGTTATTAATTATTTTCTAAATTTGTTATAAGATTAGTATCATTGTTCTCTATTTTTTTTTTTTTTTTTTTGGCATGTCACTGCAAAACTATGGTTGGTCAAAGTTTGAGAATTTTGGAATCCTAATCAAAAGAGTGGTGAAAGGTACAAAAAGTGATATATGAATAAGCGACCAACAACATTATCGTTCGCTAAATATTGTGTATTTGTTAACAAAAAAAAAAAAAACTACACTATAAGGTCAGTAATCACTACTTGATATATTACCCTGATTCATTTGTGGATCATGAAACAAATGACTATTCAACAACAATCAATTAATATATCTGAACTAGCACATTAGCTCGCAATTTGCATTATCATGTGACTCTTTAACCATAGTATTGTCTCCAACTTTTTTACATTTTTCTCCTCTTATTCATCTTTTTAGGCGTATAAGCGTTTTGTTTCTCAAGAGAACGCTTTGTAAGGGCTTCACGGGCTGGAATTATATCCTAGGCTGTGCTAATGATCTTATTGGGGTCCAAATAAAATTTAAAACGGCCAAAATGCATCTCGGCCTTGTCCTTATAAAAGAGCAAGTTTATTTTTCAATATAGCGTTTTCAGTGTTTTGTTGATCGATTGACTTGCTGCAATTACGAACAAAATTGCAAAGGGAACGATAATTGTGATTGAATGGTGTCGTAATTGCATCAGTTTGCCGATCAACATTCTGCTATTTTAAAGAACTAATAGCATTTTTGGTTTTGCAGTTTACTTCAGGCTCGGATGTTGTTGGCTTGATATTTTGGAGTTGTAAATGATGATCTGCCTGCCAATTTTTAACGGCATGATCAACATTAATAGGAAAAATTCCAAAATGCCAAAAATCTGATTTAAAATTCTTCATTGTTAATCCTTTATTGTAGGAATCTTTATATATTTTCTCGAACAACATTTTCTGGTATGGTGATGTGGTTTCGTATAACGCCAAACCCTGTCTTTTTTGGTAATAAACTTAAACACAGCAACGTCAGAGGCTGTGTAATATGTGATGAATGTGAGAGTAGCCAGCTAAACCAGACCTATTATTTTGATGCTTTGAATCTTTAGAAGCCAAAGTTAAATTTTTATTTAATTTGAATTGGATTTATAAGCTCTACGTCAAAATGTTATTGCTATCGATGATGATTTTCATTAAGTTTGATAGTAAGCCATGTTGAGAATTATCCAAGACGGGGTCAATCATGTTATTTACGTATGGTACTACTGTTAAAAAACCAAAAAAAAAAAAAAAAAAAAAAAAACGTTTTTAGAAATAAGCAAACATAAACACAGTAATTAGAAAGTATTTAACTTATCAGTGGTTTATATTACATCTCTCATCATTCACATATGTATAAATAATAAACAAAAGTTCTATAATCACGTACGTATAATTATTTGGCTCGAATATATAATTTCCAATTATTGAGCGTTTGGCATATTATGTTTTTTGTGTGCTCTATATAGTACACAGTACCCATAGCTAAACAATGCATCTTGATTTTATACCTGGCAAATTAAACTACTTTTAATTGAAAATATTGGTAAGGTTTTAAATTTTAAGTTTTTGTTCAATATGAATTTTTTTTTTTTTTTAATCGCTGAAGTCATAGATGTGAGCTATAGATTTGGGTAATTGGTTATTGGTAGAATTGGGGCTGTGTGGTTGAGTTGGTTGAGGGACTGACAAGATCAACTAAGGTCGCGGATTCGAGTCTCCATCAGTGCAATCCTTTGCAATGCCTGGTGTTTTCTCAGTATGTAATTACAACAGACACTTAAATAAACAAGATAGTAATAATAATTAATTATTGGTATTTGTCGAATGTGTACACGTATCAAGTGTATTATAGCTACAACTTTCAGATGTCAGAAGCTTAACACTTGTGAACCCTTTATATCTTCCTCTCTCTATCTAAAACACATCTTTCTAAGTATTGAGAAAGGGCTTGTTTTCTTGTTGTTTTTTTTTGCCCAGACGTGAAAAGAAAAAAATAAATTAAAATATAATTATATAAGTATTATTTATTTAAAATTATGTGTATTCATGAGTTTCTATTTTTCTTAAGATATTGTTAACGCATTCATGGTTTTTACATTTAATGGTATTAAAAATACCATGTGCTAGTCCACACAGTAAGACAAACTTGGGATACGTAACGCCTAGTAAATCAAAACCAGAAATCATCACTTGATAAGATTACATAAAGCTGCTCAAATAAAGCAGTTGATAAATAGTTAAAAATTAAAAAAAAAAACAGATTTTCTATCTATCTAAAGAAAAAATGCTACCTTTTTCAAAACTTTGTCTGATCCTAATTTAAAAACCTAGATCAAACTTTTAGAAAGAAATTATTTAAAAAGTGATATTTTGCAAAATAGAAAAAGTACTTTTTAGAAAATGTATTTGATTGTTTTAGGCTACTTGTATTTCCAGTAATGACCTTGCTCAGTAATGCGACTCATTTAAAAATATTTTTCTGTAGTGCTTGCTTGCAGTTAAGAGAAAACTCCCCAAAATGATTAAAATCCTAACATTAATACAATTATTTTAAGTTATATAATTCTTTTGCCAATTTTATCTTATTTGTTATGATAAATTCACTATTAGGCTTTAAAAAGCGTTGTAAATAGTATATTTCTTGTTAAATATTGCAATGCTTTGTAAGTAGGACTCTGAAATGAAGCTTTGGCCATTAATTTTTGATAGTCATAATTAATATTTTTATTTAAAAATTCATTAAATAGAGAATAATTATTAATTATAGCATTGAAAAATAGCACGTACTCACAATTTTAATAAACAGGTATATATTCTTCTTTTTTTTTCTGTTTCCAAACTTTAGCAAACTATTAATAAATATGTTGTACGTATATTTAAAAGATTGAAGCATAGGTGGTCAAATGTTTGATTTGATTTCCCACCAGTGCAACATTTTAGAACATGAACTATTTCTTTTTTGTGAAATGACCTGATTTTATTGTTAGATAAGATGCGTGTCCAAACTTGGAGAAGCTGTTATACGTCACAAACAGCTTGATTTTTTTTTTTTTTTTTTTTTTTTTTGCCCTTGACAGTTACAAAACTACCACTACATCAGATGCATTTCCAATTTTCATGATTTTTATTTTTCAAAAAAAATTGGTTCATGGTGATTCTTCTGTAACAAGACTTTTTTTAAGTTACGTGAAATTATTGGGTTTTATTTATTTTTTTTTCATTTTGAATACAACAAGTAGACGCTTAAAAAAATTCAGACCTAAATGAATATAAGAAACTTATGATGATAATTATACTAATGCTATATCAATACTGCTAGCGTGAAGGGTACATTTGTTGAAACTTACAGAAAAGATGTCAAAAAATGCCAAAAAAAAAAAAAAAAAAAACTTTTCATTCAAGATGAAAGTTTCATACATTCGGTTAATAAAGAATTAATCCGTTGTGTCACTTTACCTGTAATTTTATTTATTTTTTTTTTTGCAATCATTATTCATTTACACTTGCAATATTATCTTTTTTTACTCTAATTTTTTTTATCAGAGAAACAAAATAATGATTTTTTTAAATTGTCTAAAAAAGACAAAAGCCATTGCTTTATCAATACAAAAAATATAAATAAATTAAATTAACTAACTTTCATTACAGATATCCTATTACCAAAAACAAATTCAAAATACCTGTTTTTCTGTTTTTTATTACGATTAGTATGTATCAGTTATTTAAAAATAACTGTTTCGTGACTTGAAACAGAACTTTTTTTAAGAACTTGATGAAAGCAAAAATCACGTGATTAAAGCGTTAAAATAATATTGAGAAAAAAAAAATGTTCACATCGTTAAAAAAAAATTGAGAATAGAACTAAAGACGCAAGATTAAAAGGCTGGATCAGTTGAATTGTTATTGATTAAAAAGTTGCTATTGATTATTTATTGTTATTCAGAAGTTTTAAAAAAAATTTTTGATTTGATATAGCAGGTAAAATGGAGCTACATTAATATTTTATAAAGCTCGATCTAACTGCAACAATATTGTCAGTTTTTAAATCGTTGAAAACAAAAAACGGTCAGCATGAAAAAATAATTATGAAAAGTTAAACGCGTTATTTCGATAAAAAAAAAAAAAAAAAGAAAAACTAAGAATACGCTTTTCTTGTAATATTTGGTTGTTTTTTAAAAAAAAAACAAGTGAAAATGTTTATTTTAACAGTTCTTTTTTTCAATCATGATGGCTTGTCTTTTACCTCTCGTTTTTAAAGATCTAGATGTTTTACATAATGTCCATAATTTATTACATACAGTGACAAAAAGTATTTATACTGCATTCAATAGGTTCTGTACATACTATATGTAACAAAAATGCATTATTTCTGTGTTACTTGATTGCTTGTTTATAACAAAAGTTAACAACATATCTTTATAAAAAAAAAAAAAAAAAAAAAAAATAGATAAAAAAAAAAAATCAATATGTAGCGTACTACAAAAGCCCAAAAAAAAAAAAAAAAAAAAAAAGAAAAAAAGAAATCCAAAATTCCCTGTCATTATCAGTTGCTAACTATACATTAGTTATTGAATTTTGTTTCAACTGAGCCTCTAAAAAAGATCTAATTGTCAGTACAAAACGTAAAAAAATATTAAGAGAAGACAAAATATCATTATTCATTAGTTTACCTTTTGCTTTTTTCATAATTACTTTCAAACGGTATCTGATAGATTGACCATCACGTTTGTTCAGTTTTCTTGCGTAGTTTTCATAATTTTGCTTGGGAAGTGTAGAAAAAACCATATCAAGCTTGAAAAAAAAAATTATTGTTTTTTTTGTCAGTCAAAATCAAAAAGTTTTTTTATGCCTCGAGATTTTAGTACATACAAGTTTAATATCTTCTTCTGAAGTCCAGGCAGAGTTTGGTGCTTTAGTGCGTTTTGATTTATAAGTTTGCTCTTTTAAAGCGCGTTCTGTTTCACTATCACTTGCGATATTTGAATCACTGTACTCTTGTGCATCATCTAAGTCTGATTCATGACCACCGTATCTTTTGCGTTTGAGACTTTTTTCAGAGTCTGAATTGCCACTACTATCTTGAATGAATGAAAGCGAAGTTGGAGATATTGATTTAATCTTTTTGTCTGGCATTATACTGGCCGTATCATCTAGAATTTGACAAACATGCTTTTTGTATGATAATGCAGCAGTAGATTTTGATCTTCCAAAGTCTTTTACCCGTTTTTTTAATGACTGTTCAAAATTCATTGATGAATTCTCAGTTTGTTTTGAAATGGCATCAGAAGGGGATGAATTGATCTTCAAAGTAAAACGGCATTGTTGAGTTTTATAGGTGCTTTTTTCCTGTAGATATACTAAGTTATCATTGCATTCTTGTTTGATAATTGGCTTGCCAAATCGTAATTGAGGCGATAAAGTATTAGACGAGCAGAAAGAAGGAAAATTCACGCTGAAATTTGCTTTTAAACCGGTATTTACGTGCGCATTTGAAACCCCACGATAGTTTTCAGGTAAAGGGAGTTGACGACTAGTGTGCTTGATCAATGTAGCAGAATTGAGTGTTTTTTGAGATGTGTTATTACTGTTCAGTATGTTGTTTAGATCCATTATTGTGAGAAAAGTAGAAAGAATTCCAGATATTGATGTCTTGGCCAAATTATTTATACACGAAATTTGATGCTGATAGCTTTGAAGTTGAATAGAAACAGATAGTTTGAAAAAAATAAAAAAAATAAAGAAAAATAAAAAATAAAAAAAAAAAAAAAATAAAAAAAATAAAAAAAAATAAAAAAAAAAAAAAAAAAAAAAAAAAATAAAAAAAAAAAAAAAAAAAAAAAAACACTAGAAGCTCATTTCTTTTTGTTCACTAGCATAAAAACTTATACAAAAATAATATCAAGCATGATTTCAATCAACACTTTTAAGCAACATGCAGATTTCTTTTTTGACTTAAATTTTCATTTTAAACATGGCAAAATAAGGTTTTTAAAAAGATAAAAAAAAAAGTTATGATGAAAAAAAAAAAAAATAATTACAATAAAATTCATAAATAATAATAATGAAAAAATAAGATAAGTTTATAACCTTTGAAAAAAATAGACAACTTAAAAAGGCAATATCACAATGTACCTTTTTACTTGCACAACGGTAGTCCCGCATATTGTCAAAACGCATTTATTCTACAAACTTTTTCAAAAATTTCAAGAAACCTTGGTCTTATAACAATAAAGCAACTGATTGACTTTTTTGTTGAGCTACCTTGAATTATAAATTGCAACCTAGAGTGTAAAAAAAAAAAATCTCTTTTTTTTGTATGGGCTTGCATGCAAGTATTTAAAGAGATAACAGGTATTTTCTCGTCAGATTCTACTCTATCTGATATTACTAATAAGTAGATAATTACTTACCAATAGAAAATTCTAAGTAGCAATCAACAGCTTGAATCATTAACTACGTCAGTACTTATAATTATCGGTGATTGCACCACCACTCACGCTTGTAGTTTCCTGAACTGTTTAAAAGTAGTTTACCAGATTATTTTACCGAGGAGACTTGAACTTTTTACTAAAAACCTTTATCCCAAATGGCGCTGAAATGCTACAAAAAGCATTAAACAGTTTTTTTTTTTTTTTTTTTTTTTTAATTGTACTACTGTAGAAAACCTAAAATAAAAATATTTTAAAGTTTCATATAAATACAAACAAAAATAAAATAGAAAAAAAAGCTGGAGACACAAGAATTAAAACTCAAATTCATAAAAAGTTTTTAAACCAGACATGATTTTATTATGTAGATCTTAAAATAATATTTTACTTTATTTTCAATACTTTTAATTAAAAAAAAAAAAAAAACTTTTTTAATTGTTTTATTTATTGTTCTTTTTTTTTTTTTTGAAAAAATCTCAATTGTTGTAGTATTTACTTACAACCTTTGAAGTTTAATTAATGTCACCATAGTATATCTTAGTTTGTGCCTTAAACTCCGAACTTGTGCTCCGAAGATCACCAAAACTTACAAATTTTCAAATCGTAGTTGATGCCATGTAGTATACATAGTACTCAGATAATTACAAATTTCTCGAAGCAAATAATGCCAAATTGTAAATTTTTCTGAGCAAACATATGATTTATTGCATTATTTTATGTTTTTCATGTATCATAAAACTCAGTATAGAAATACTGTTGCATTTTTTTTTTAAAAGCCCAGTCATACGTATAAGTAAAATTTTTGTAAATTATCTATGTAGGTTCGTTGAAACAACAATAAATAAATGTTTCAAAATTTTTAAACTTACTCCTGGCCTCGTGAGAGATGATTATCTAAATTTGGCTCCATTAATTTTTTGCGTGTTTAGGATCAAAAAAAAATATTTTTGCAATCATTTTTTTTTTGTAAATACTGTTACATGTCAGCTAGGTTATGAAAGAAGAAAAAAAACTTTTTGTTATTCAAAAATTATTTTCATCAGTTTTAGATTATTTTTTTTCAACTGCTAAAACTTTTAAATTAAAAATGCAAAAAAAAAGATTTTTCTATAGACTTGGTATAGTTTTTTTTCATATACATAAATATTATTTCGTACAAACTCTTTTTCAGTTTTATTTTTTTTTAGTTTTTTCTTTTTTTTTTTTTTCATTGACTTAAATTCATTGCTAAAGACTGCAATTATATTGTTAAGCATTACCTCGAATTTAAATTTTACCTCAAGTAATTATTTTTAAAATATAAAAATTTTGGTGACAATTAGTTCCTAATAAAACAGAAACTGCTTAAATCATCAAGGTTTGTAGATACAAAAAATAAAGTTGATGTTTTACAGATTTTTATATGGTCACAAAAGATTAATGACGATCGTTGCAGTGGTAGTAAGACCTCGTCACAGAAGTCTAAACAAGTAGAGGTTTTTCAAGCTTTCTTTTAAGCAAAAAAATACTTTATGATTTTTTATATTACAGGACACACATTTGGTCAATGCATTAATTTCATTGCTGTTTGTTACTTAAATATATTTGAACATTAGTTTAGGACTTTTTTGTTTTTTTTCCAACAAAAGTTTTTTGGCGTGCAAAATGTCATTTAGAGTGCATTGATTTTGTTCAGTCTTGTGTTTCTGATATAATGATTAAACTTATACTATAAGAGCATTTAAAAAAAAACACGATACAGATTAATTTGTGAAATCTTTGAAAAATATTTATAATCTTATTACTATATTGGTGAGAATCAGACAAATGGAAGGCATTGATGATGACAAGTACTGGAGTAAGAGACCATCTTGGAAACATCCAAAGTATGATCAAGACAAGAAAGCTTGTACAGCATTGCAGAAGCTAAAAAGCACATAAAATGATTATTTTAATACTTTGATAAGTTTTACTTTTATAATTTCAGGTTTTTAGACTTGGTTTCTGGCAAAAAAAAAAAAAAAACACCTTGTCAAACAATTCTTTCAAGACTTTGAGATTTAACCAACCAGTAAAAAAAAAAATTTTTTAAATATCAATTATAGTATATTAAAGATATAGAAACTTTTAAATTTACACCAAAATACCTATAATCTAGTACCAATATTATATTTACTAGAAAAAATTTCAACAGGCAACTCAAAAAGCCTGCCTATTACAACACAATAACTTAAAATCTTTATTTTGTTTCTTGTGAAAGACAGACAAAAAAAAAAAAAAAAAAAATAGAAATAAAGCCTTTCCCTTTTAAAATATTGTTACCATATTTATTTGAATGAAATTTATATAGACTTATATTATTGACATAAAATGTTTTTTTGCAGTCCTTAAAATTGAAATGAGTCAGTCTTTTAAACTTTTGTTAGTTGACTACAAATACTATACAATTATATAGTATATCAGCTTTTCGAAAATCATTGATTTCTGAAGATGTCATCAGCCTTTATAGTAACTACTAATGTCAGAAAAAGATATTATAACTTGATTTTTAGTTTAAAAAATCAAATTTGACAGAAACGTGTATATTTGAATATTATCTGGATAAGTGCTCAAAAAGGTGTTTGTACAGTTAAGACGCTTTATAAAAACAGCAGTAATATTTTTTTTTTTTTTTCACAGAAGTGATTTTCAACCAAACGGTACTATTTCAAGATTTTTGAAATTTTTTGAAAACCGATATTTTTCATCGGTACAAAGAAAATAATTTTATCTTTGTTTATTATTTTTGATTATAATTTTGATTATAATTTTTCAAAATATCAATACTGTAAACTAACGAAGATTAAACTTTTGAAAAAAATGAATTTGATTTTTTTTATGCAAATTATTTAAAATGAAAATTATATTATTTTTATCGATCATCTTTAAAAAAAATTCACAATTCTATCGATAGTTATCAAATCTAAACAAAGAAATATTTTTACACTATGTCTCTCGAAAGTTTTTTTTTTTCGTTTGAAATGAAGTATAAATCATACGATGATGACAGAAGAAAATAATTAAATTTATTAAAAAAAAAAAAAAAAGTACACCTTATGTAGTTTACTATACGATTGTTTTTTTTGGACATAATTTTCTAGAATTTCTCAAGTCTCTATTTTGTAACACCGTGATTTTAAATAGTAAGTTTTCAGAACTGGTGATGTTATATTTGTCTATTGACCAACAGCACCAAAAATGACAGTTCAAAAACTAGGAGACAAACCATTACCTGATAAGGCAACTGCCGTTAAGTTGATAACATCATTATGCATTTTTAATAAATATACGAAAAAAAATATTGGTGTTTAAAAATCACGGGAGAAATAAAAAAAAAGTAAAGGACTTTACTGGAAAGAAGTTAAGATTGACTGTTGACCGTAAGCTTTACAATCATATTAGAAAACTTTCAGTACGCAGAGTAAGTTTCAGACCAGGTACAACTTTTATTTTTTGATTTAATTCTCTTGGTCCAGACAGCTTAATTCTTTCACAGCCCTTTACTGAGCTAAATCAAATCAACAACAGTACCATTAAAAGCCTTGCATAATAAAAAAATAAATAAAAATAAAAAAAAAGAAAACTGCCCTTTTATTGCTTATTTTTTTTTCTACTCTTGCACAGCAGCTCACATTTTATTTATTTTATTTTTGGAAAGCATACACATAGCAACAAAACATAATGTCTACAAAAGAACTCTACGGAGGTGCAATAGTTGCGGCAATTCCTAATGGATTTGTTGATGCCAGTATGTTTCGCGAAATTCCAGACACACAGGAGGTTTACGTCAGCCAGTCTGTGGACGACTCACTCGTGATAGACCTGATGGAGGCTGTGCAGGGTTCTAACATTGATGATATTGTGAATATCCATTTGAATGAAATTGCCGAAATCAATAACGTAGCAAATCACGAGTACTCACGGATCTTCAGCAAAGAAGTGCCTGTTAGCAAACTTGAACAGGGTACTGTTGGGTACGTGACCATTTCTATCGAACCTGCTCGGAAATGGGGGCGAGAAGCTCAATTGCAGAAAACTGCCGAAAATCTTGACGCCCCGCTGTTGGCGATGGTGCTTGGTTTGGTACAGTTGGAGCGGGCCAAAACCGATTTATTGGTTACTTTCAATATTCCGATAGTTTCAAAAGCAGATTACGAACGATTGATGTCAGGAGATGCAGAGAATTTGCCTGAGCGTGTTCAGAACGGACTTAAATCAGTCGAGCAGTTTTTAGAAACGCTTGAAGTTAAAGACTGGAAGTTGTTTGGTGTATAATAATTTTTTTTAAAGGCATGTTAAAAAAAAAAAAAAAAAACTTTGTTAAAGCATGACCTGGACTCACACAAGCGGGTACTGTAGTAATATATTTTATTTTATAGTACTGAAAAAATCATTTAGTTTGAAAATAACTACCCGAAGATTTCAAAAAATATTGGTGTTAAAGCCCCAAAAGCAGATATAGCAATAGTTGTATATAATATATATTAGAAACTATGAGACGGTGCCTAATTTTGGCTAAACCTTACATGGTGCCTGACAGGGAGCATATTTTAGTTCCCTTTGAAAAAATAAAATAAAAAAAAACCTCCTGGAATACATCCCCTTTACCTCCCTCCCAAAAAAAAAAGTTAAAAATAAACACAACTTTGATTGAACCCTTAAATGCAAATATGAAAAACAATATGTGAAACATTTCTGATATATATATATATATGCAGAACATTATTTAAATAATATTTTTTTATTAATTCTCATTTTATTTTTATTTGTTGATTTAGGAGTCAATTTAATTTTCAGGCTTTTTTTTTTTTTATCGGACACTGTTTTGGATTACCTCTTAATCAACATACGCTGTAGTTAGTGCTTCTTTTGGAGTTAGTTAGTTCCATTCTAATCATAAAGCATCAGCATTGTTAATCTTAAAACAACAAAGAAATCAGGACTTTTGTTTGCATAAAAAGAAGGCTCGATTTGCTAAATATAAGTTGAAACTCTTCTAAAAGTTCTCTCTCTCTTTTTTTTTACTACTACTAAATCATTTTAAAAAACTTATAAAATCATGTTTAACATGTTTAGCTACAGAAGAGCAATTCTTACAGCTGGCCTGTTGTTGTTCTTATTACTTTTATTCTTGAGTGGTTCTGAAAACGTATCGCCTAAAAACATTCTTCATGCTAACTCCAAGTCTATCAAGGAGCGGCTATTTCAAACAATTGTCGGATCTGACAACATTCCAAAACTACTCCATAATTCAGCTCAGAACACAGCGGATGAACAGGATCGGAAGCTTAAAGATCTTGAACAAGAAAGAAAGGGCCTCGACAAACATCTGCAACAACTACGTCGGCTACCTGCAGATGCCTCAGTGAAAACTCAACTTTCCTTTCAATTCCCCTACGAACCTTTTGCCAAGTTTCCATCTTACATCTGGCAGACTTGGAAGCAAAACAAAGATGACCCTGATTTTGACCATCGATTCAAAGATTCAGTACGATCATGGACTCACAAAAACCCAAATTTTGTGCATGAGGTTATGTCTGACGACATTACAGATGCAATTGTTCAGCATTTATACATGAATGTTCCTAAAGTCATTGAAGCATACGAAGCAATGCCAGAAAACATTCTCAGAGCCGATTTTTTTAGGTACCTTATTTTGCTCGCACGCGGCGGTACCTACTCTGACATTGATACACAAGCGCTTAAACCAGTTTCCAACTGGATTTCTAATAGTGTCGATCCCAACAGTGTGGGACTCATCATTGGAATCGAGGCGGATCCGGACAGAGAGGATTGGGCACAGTGGTACGCACGCCGCATCCAGTTCTGCCAATGGACAATTCAGTCAAAGCCCGGACATCCTATTTTACGTGATATTGTCGCAAATATCACAGAAGAAACTCTTCGTAAAAAGTCTTCTCGTACACTAAGTCTTCCGACAACAAAGGATAGAGGCTCAATTATCATGGATTGGACGGGCCCGGGTATTTGGACTGACTCGGTGTTTAAATACTTTAATGACAATGTCCAGTCTGGACTTGACTCCCCAGTGACTTGGCATAACTTTACAGGGCTTCAGAAACCTTACAAAATGTCAGATGTTATGGTATTGCCAATTACGTCATTTTCGCCGGGAGTGAATACGATGGGTTCAAAGTCAGAGTCACACCCTTTGGCATTTGTGAAACACCAGTTTGAGGGTACATGGAAACCTGAAGATGAAAAAATGTGATAAAGCACGTTCTTGTCAATAAAGATTTGATAAAAAAAAATAATAACAATGATGATACTGAAAAAAAAAAAATAATGAAAATTAACAAAAGCCACGTTTGTTGGCAGTGTTGTTTTATTTGTAAATGCTTTGTATTTGATCTTAACCGGGACAGCCTGACACCCATCAAGAATGTTAGAGCACCCTCGAAGGTTCATAGTTTATGAAATCCAAACTCATCACAAAAAAAAAATTCAACTCGAATCTTTTTTTTCCTTCTTTTTTTTTTTTTTTTTTTTTTGCTTCGACAAAAAAAAATTATATACTTTTAAATCAGCTTGCAATCACTTATCTCGCCTGTGATCTTTCTTTCCTTCTTTTTTTTTTTTTTTGTCAAACTATGACTCTTCAGCTTTTCAAAAGATTTTTCGTCTATGACGAGCTTGAGCAAAGTATTCTGCGTGACTACGGCGACCCACCTCTCATCCTCAAACACTCGACTATCCGTAACTTCATCATTTCACAAACTCTTTCTCTCAAGCTTCGAGTATTCCAGTCTCCGCATCCCAAGGGCCACAAACTGCCATCTCTTCCCCTTATTTTTCTTATTCACGGACTTGGTGGTCAGCTTAACCAGTTTCAGTATCTTATTGACAACTTTTCGCATTTTTCAGAGGTCTTGGCTGTCGATCTTCCGGGGCACGGTCGCTCCGAATATAAGTCAAATTGGCAAATATACGAGCCAGATTATCTAGTAAAAGTACTTGAAACGGTTTTAACGGCATGTGTTCCTGAAAGCGGTCGAGAGATCGTGCTGGTGGGCCATTCTATGGGCTGTGTTCTTGCCTCAAAACTTGCAAATCGCCTTGGTATCAGGTGTGTAGGACTCATCGGAATCTGTCCACCTGGCGGCACTGAAGAAGACAAGAAAAAAATTCAGGAATGGCAATGGTTTTCCGGTTATATGCCACCACTTCTTTTTAATCTGTTTCGAGTATTAGACCGAACTGGTGGACTCTATTCCAACTCTGTGTCGCGCATGCTGTCTCCGGCAACAAAGTCAGATGAACTTCGAGTAAAGCAACTGCGGTGGAATCTACAAGTTAACATTTACGCGTGGATGCGAACCGTATACAATCTTCGCACACCTACGCGTCAGGAATGGCATGATCTTGATCTGCCTGTATATATGATTGGGGCGGAGGATGATCAGATTACATCTCCTGCTAACATCGAGGTCATCCGCTCATGGTTAGGGCCCAAGTCTTTAGATATAGAGCATACTATTATACATGACGCTGGGCATGCGTGTATAATTGAAAAGCCTGAAGTTATTTGCGGGCTTATATCCGACTTCATTTCCAAGTCTGTCGACGTTAAGTTGTCACTCGGCTGGCAGTTAGCATTTCTGGCTTCTAAAATGGATAAATGGTCACTTAAAAACGAGGATAAATGGCGCCGCGTGCAGTCGGTGAGTGATCGGCTCGAGGGCACGTTTTTTCGCGGAATGAAGACGCTGCGACAGGATGACGATCACCACTCACCAGCGCGGCTGGAAGAAGAGTACCCAGATATTACTGATGTTATTGATATTTCGCGCGAAGCACCGCCGTACGACCCCACAACGTTTAAGCGTATTCGCTACCACAAATTTCCAACTGTTTCCAAGCTGCCACCGACTCGCGAGGAAGTCAGGGCCTTCATTGATTTGGTGGATAACGAAATTTTGGCAGCGCACAAAGATGATGGGAAAGAGATTGTTATTGCGGTACATTGTCACTACGGATTCAATCGTACAGGTTTCTTTCTTTGCTGTTACATGATTGAGCGCTTGGGATTTTCGATTAAGAGGGCACTTGCGGCGTTCCAGGAGGCCCGCTACCCGGGTATCAAGCACTCTCATTTTATAGACGAGCTTCATGTGCGCTATGAGCTGTAGATGCCTTATTTGATTTTCTTTTTTTTTTTTTTTTTTTTTCCTAAACCTACAAGATACACAACTTCACAGCTTTATTTTTTTATTGTAATTTATTTATTTGTTTTCGTGTCTGTAATTATTCTCATTAATTTTAATTATGATCGTGTTTATAATAATCAGAGTTTTTTTTTAAAAAAAAAAAAAAATAAATAAATGAGATAATGATATTAATAAATGTAATTTTTCAGTAAAAAAAAAAAAATGAAAATAAAAATATCAAAAAACTGTCTTTTAAAAGACAATGCAAAAAAAAAAAAAAAAAAAAAAAAAAAAAAAAAAAAAAAATTGTCGTAATTTCGTAACAAAAAACAAAAATTGTTGCAGTTATAATATCGGTAATAAATATATACTCGTGCTCTAGAATCGGGGGAG
This sequence comes from Geotrichum reessii, assembly GCA_013305925.1. Taxonomy (NCBI): domain Eukaryota; kingdom Fungi; phylum Ascomycota; class Dipodascomycetes; order Dipodascales; family Dipodascaceae; genus Geotrichum; species Geotrichum reessii. Next base: position 17,907 of record QVTG01000332.1, read on the forward strand.
TTTCAAGACACTGTGAAATCAAAAAAAAAAAAAAAAAAAAAAAAGCATAGGCAATTAGACAGCAAGACCGTAGCCACCAGAAGACCAGCGGTACAAGCCCAATACATCGTTGCGGCGCTTACGCGCAAGCTCCTTTTGTTTTTGCTTTTGAGCTGTAATAAGCTGATTGTTGGCAAGATCGGACATTCCCACAGGTGGACTTAGATTGGGAGACTTTGAAGAAGAATCTATGAGGCCCCCACTTGATCCGTCATCGTCTGTACTTCCACTTGGTCCGCTGTTGTCACCAGAAAATATTGAGTCACGGTACAAATTGAGAATGTTGATTGTACCGCGCATGACACGTCGAAAGTTACGCTGGTATTCAGTGTTAAGTGTAACAACACAGACCTCATGCGCATGTACAACCGTTTCACACGCGACGATAACGTCTTGCGGAACCTTGGATTCGACGCGATCAACAAGAAAAAGTAGTAGAAAACTACTCTGAAGAAGATAGACACCGAAAAAAAAGGGCATGAGCATGAGGTCAGCATCCATAGCCAAAATGCGACGAGTGTGCTTGGCCGCACTAATAGCGTGATCAGTGGCCTCACGAAACTCGGGGCTCAGTAAGAGAGTGTCTTCCATTGAGTTTAGAAGTTCAAGCGGATCCCATGAGATAAGTGAGAGAATGTGCACGACATGAGAGATCTGGTACGCATAGTCGCGCCACGCATTCTCATAGATGTTAACACACGGTACTGTGTTCCAGTTTTTAAGCGAATCTGTGTACTGGTTCAAATGATTTTTAATGCTGGAACGCATAACCTGGTTGATTTCATCATGGGGTAGAATAGGATTTTGTTGTAGGTGGTGTAGCTCGAGCACAGAGCCCAGAATAGTCATCAGTGGGAGGAAATAGCCAAATAAACTTTGACCCGTAACATAGTGACAAAGACCCTTTACACGCGTGGGATCAAGCTCTGCAGGTGTCAAGTCTTGGTCCGACAGCCAAATGACATCGTCCAAGGGACGGTACAGTGACGTGGATTCTGAGTCTAGCATAGCAAGTGGTCGATTATAGCAAAGACCAAGGTGGCGATCGACAATGTACAAAAGCCACCAAGTACGGCGGCGCTCTTCGCGTGCCTCTTCTGGTAGCTCCGGGCACTCAATTCCTAACTTGAGCTCCTTAGACAGCGCCCACGCAGTAGACCAGAAGCGAAGCGAAAGACCCTTGTACTCAGACGCAGATACCATAGTGCCAAGATGAATGTATGCAATAACATCGTCGATAGTGGCTGCAGGTGTAACTTGATGTGCAGTCGTGAGGTTTGAAATGGTGAGGTCCGTGAGACGACGAATGACGTTTTCCCGCGCGGATGGCGAGCCCGACACAAGTGGGTTGTCTGAATAATGCGCAGCAACAAGAAGACAAGAAAAGATAAGCGCAGGTGATGACTTACGCGGGTTAGAAGGTGAAAGGATGGAACTTTTGCGGACAATATGAGCAAGCAAGTGTGTAGAGTATGAAAAGTAAGATTCGAGGAGGTGCTCGACGAAAGACATAGGCAAACGTCCGATCATGTGCTCGATGGTTTTAAGAATGGGGAAGCGCATCGATGATTCTACTGGAGTTGACACCCATTGATTGTTGGCATTGTTGCTAATTTGTAAATGCTGCTGTTGGGGATGTCCCAATAACTGATTCTGTGAATTTGAGTTGGCCTGATTCTGTGTGGGTTGATAACGAAAGTCATTTGTGAGTGTCGTGATCAACGTGGATGAGTGGTTCGTAGTGTTAGTATTGTCAGGAGTAGTTGCAGTAATGTTTACTGAATCGGCATAAGATCGATTAATGAACGATGGAGTCAGATTAGATTCAATCTTGAGTTCTGGAAAGGTCGGTTTTGTCGGGTGCGTGTCAAGCGATGACGAGACGAGATTCAAAAGCCAGCTACTGTTTGGAGAAACGGCTTCTTCAAAAAACATACTATGGGAGTCCATGCCAAACTCGCCATGCCGTGGTTTGTCATTGTAGTCGTTATTGTTGTTATTATTATTATTATTGTTGTTGTTGTTGTTGTTGTTGTCACGGTTGGCCATAATAATGGTGTCATTGGTGACTTTCAGTACACAGTTATCAGTTTTATTTGAAGAGAATAGTGAAGATATAGGCTGGTCATTTGCACTGTCGTTAAATTCAGTGTCTACAGGCGCTGAACTTATTTTTGTTGTACTGTCTTGGCCTGATGGGGTCGATATTGATCCATTTTTTGCGGCCTGGGGTAACGCGGGGTTAGACGCTTTCCGACTTGAATTTTTGCTAGCAATACTATCTTTTTTTTGAGGTGTCAGTGTACCTGACAAAGCAGCAACCGCAGAAGCTGCTGCTTTATTGTTTTTTTGTTTTGAAAGAAGCGATATAACTTCTGGCGGCACTGGCTCACCGTTGGCCTTTGCAGCAGTTGCGACAGCCATAGCAGCAGCAAGAGCTGCCTTCTTTTCCTTGGCTGACTCAATATAAGTTTTGCTGGCCTTACCACGCTTTAACGGAACACGGAGGTAGCCGCACTCAAGATTGAGCTCGGTACAATGTGCGCATGGGTTTTTTCCGTCACACTTGGTCCGCAGATGGTTACACTGATCGCAGGCACGCGTAGTGCGCTTTCTGGGCGGACCACCAGAGCCCTCGGGCTTTGCAGTTGCAGTCAAAGAACGTTTTTTTGAAGCAGCTTCAGAGGTTGTTGTTGTTGCAGAGCTATTATTAAACGCTAACAATGGGCTCTTTGAAGATGCCGTTTCTGGCAAAATTGTTGTTGCCGCCATGTTATTAGCAGTGGTAGTAGATGTATTATTAGTAGTGAGGTCTGTGTCAGGTTTGATAATGCTATTGAAGCTTTCCAGCGCCGATGGTGAAGGCGAAGAAGAAGAACTAAGATGCGATGTGTTAGAATATGTAGAGGTGTATGGAGAAATGATTTGGTGGGGGGAAAGTGTCGTTTCTGTCATAACGTGCAAGTTTAAAGATGGGAGAGTGAAAAAAAAAAATAAAATGAAATAAACAGAGCTTAACGTAAAACGGTCATCTAATATTGACAAAAAAAAAAATTAAATATCAATAAATATGTTTAAAAAAAGAAAAAAAGTAAAAGCTTATTTTGGCAGGTGTTGGAACTTGGGTTGACAGAATTTTAATTTTAGGTGAATCTTTGACACGATCTAAAAAATTACTTGAAAAAAATTTTTTTTTTCTTTTGAAATAATAAAAATAATTAAAAAAAAAAAAAGGGCACCTAATAACAATCAAGTTTTGAATATAGAGAAGCCCATACACCGGTTTCTAACTATTTTGTCCAAGCTGCTTTCCATTCCTGGTTTTTCTGGGGGAGGGCTGGCCTTGTCCAATCGATGTCTGCAAAACGACTATAGTTGGAAAGCAAACCAAGAAAAATAGATATAAAAAAAGCTTTTTGAAAACTCACAATAATTTTTATTGTTTTTTTGTTTATTTTATTGAAAAGTTTTAAAAATCTATCTATATTACAAAAAATCATATGCTTTAACGATTTAAAGCTAACCGGTATCATGGTAAAGCTTCATCGGGTCTCTACACTGCAAGAGTGTGGCGCTTTGAAAAAAAAAAAAAAAAGTTGGGGTTATAGTTAGGTCTTCAGTGGGGAAATCTATGAGTGGAGAAGTTTGAAAAAAATTCAAATCTAAAAAAGGCAAGCCGCACACGACGGCTGGTCAGGCAGTTGATAAAAAATAGATATATATGACTTGAGAGTTAAACTTTTATTAAAACTATTCTCTGCGTCATAGTCATGTTAGTTTGTAACTTTGATAAAAACTACATAAAAAAAAAAAAGAAAAATCCTGATTCAATTTCATTTCATTCAAGCTGTTGTTGTTGTTTTTTTTTTGTTTTTTTTTCATTTCCCGAAAGGTTTATATAAAAACTCTATTCATTTTACAGCTTGGAATCCTCTTTGATAACTATCTTGGGCGTCTCGGTCAAAATCTCAATAATACCAGCCTCTAATCTGTTCACCAAGTCCTTACACGTGGGGATATCATCAATGATGCCCTGTACCTGGCCAACAGACCACACACCTGCCTCAACATCACCGGTAGTATAAACAGTTGAGCCACGCGCACCAGCTACCAACTCACGCACATCTTCAAACTTGACATTTGGTTTTTCACGTTCAATCCGCGCGGTTTCAACAGAAACCTTGTTTTTGTACACTCGCGACGTGTTGCGGAATGCACGAAGGATCAATTGAGTGTCTGTCTCCTTAGCATTTGTAATTTGCTCTTTGACCTTCTGATGAATAGGTGACTCGACGGTGCACAAGAAACGTGTGCCCATGTTGATGCCACTGGCGCCGAGTGCCATAGCGGCAGCACACCCCCGAGCGTCAGCAAATCCGCCAGATGCAATGTAAGGAATCTTGAGAGTACGTGCAGCCTTAGCCAACAGAACAAGCGATGTGACATCCTCTTCACCAGGGTGACCGGCGCATTCAAAACCGTCAATAGAAATAGCACTAACACCAAGCTTCTCAGCGCGAAGAGCGTGCTTAATGCTAATGCACTTGTGAATAATAATGGCATTGTGTTCTTGAAGGAGTTTGAGAACAGGCTCGGGATTTCCAGCAGTCTCAAAAACTCTAATACCCTCATCTAAAGCAGCCTGAGCGTATGCATTATAGTCAGGAAGTTTGATGGAGGGTAAGAGAGTGATATTAACGCCAAAGGGTTTGTTGGTGAGTTTCTTGGCCTTTTGGATCTCCTTCCGAAGAGCCTCGGGAGATGGCTGAGTAAAAGCAGTGATGAATCCTAAAGCGCCAGCATTTGCGACGGCTGCTGTAAGTTCCGCTCTGCCAACCCACATCATACCGCCTTGGATGACGGGTACTCTAATACCAGTAGCTTTGGTCAACCAGGTCTCAAGTTTAGCCATTGTTTTATTTTTGTGGTGTTATTTCTTATAATGTCAAATTGAAAGACAAATTTGAATGTTGCAGATTAGGAAGAAAAAGATGAAAATATATAAAGATATATATGATAATGGTTTTTTTTGTTTTTGTTTTGTTGAAAAAAGAAAAAAGAAAAAAAAATAGCAAAGAGTATTATAGTTAGGATCATGAAAAGGGAGAACTGGAGTAAGTTTTAAATGATTTTTGAATTTAGGTTTTCACACCAACAATGAAAGCGGTTTTGGCTAAGATGCCTCGGCTCAACGATCATAGTGTGCCAAGGGGAAAGATTCATGCAACCTTGAAGATAAAAGAACTTCTATTGTTGTTTCTAATCATAAAAGTCAAAGCAAAGGCTTTTTTAACTTATTTTTTTATCTGCTATTTGAAACTTGGATTGTACGTCAACAACAGAGCCTTGGCTTATACTATGGTAGATTTCATTTGATTTCCCCGCCTTTTTGACATTTTCCCCTGCCTGATTCACCCCGTTGCTTGAGCTTTACATAGATCGCACGTTGCGCCTGCTTGCCACTGATCCCTTTTTTGTCGCCGTACTCAATGATGTCGCCGCCACCACATTTTCTTTGAGAACCACCGCAGCTTTACTTGTTTCAATATCACTTCTATTACTGCCCAATGGTACTTTCACTTCATCCTTAGCCTGCTCCACCCTTCGAGCCTCAGAAATGCGATGCTTGTAGCCCAGATACACTCCTGTTTCCGCCACCACGACTACCAGCGCTGCAAGCACCGACATAAGTGTGCGGGTTGGTACCTGCCAATGTGTGGAGGTCCCTGACCAATACCATACCGCATAACCCACAGAGAAAACTGAAAGAAGGACATTAACAATTGTTGAAAGCTGCTCCTTAACCTCCTTCACCATTTCTCCTGGAGTCTGGAATTCGTGGTCATTTTTCTTGAACGAGTTTCCTACTAGCTCTTGATACTCGCGCTCTTGCTGTTGAAGGCGCAGCTCTTTCATGAGCTTCAAGTACTCTGGGGTTTTTGGAGCAGGGTTAGGCTTCGGCGGATGATATATGCTTGAGTTTACTATTAACTTGGATAGAGGATACGACGTAGTCTTGGATAACACGACAAGATCAGCATGAGAAATAAAGAGCTTGTAGTCATCAGCAGAAGATTTGGAGAGATTTAAAAGAGAATCATGATCTTTTTTTTCCTTATTAATAAAGTATTCATTGATAGCACTAGATATGGTTGGAGTGATGGTGAGGGAAACCATTTTTAATGAAATATATAATGTGTTCAGTAAGAATTGACAACTTTGGTTTGTATGAACGGAAAAATAAAACTATAAAATAATGATAATAATAATAATAATAATAATAATAATAATAATAATAATAATAATAATAATAATAATAATAAAATAATAATA
>QVTG01000333.1:0-24276 GCA_013305925.1 Geotrichum reessii
ATTATTATTGTTATTATTATTGTTATTATTATTGTTATTATTATTGTTATTATTATTGTTATTATTATTGTTATTATCATTGTTATTATTATTATTATTATGATAAGAAAAATGAGATAACAAATAGACAAAAGTTATTAATTTTAAAGTGATTTTTTTTTTGTGATATTTCAAAACTTAGCAATGTTAGCGGTCACTATGCACTTTTTTTTAAAAAAAAGAATCCATCATCGAGTTTTTAAGAACCCAATTCTGTTTCAAAAAAGGTCTAAATTAAATAAATTTTGGTACATAGATAGAAAAAACGTGGCGTACATGTAAAAAGAAAATAAGCTTCTCTAATCAAGTAGACTATTATTGTCTTGCGACGTTCTAACAGTAGTATAATAAGAAGTTATAATATTTAAACCGAAAAATGCAAGTTTTGTTGTTGAAGTTCCTGGTGATGTGCAGCGATTGCTTCTGACCAAAATACAATTGTTGGCAAGCATAACTAAACCCACGCATACAAAAAGCACAAAAGTTCGGGCGGCTGTATTCCAGTTTCTTTTCCCACTGGCTACCGCTCAGCAGCAGAAAACCCTGTTTTTTTTTTCCTAATGTTGTCGAAAAATTGTGGTTTCCATGGCTTGAACCATAGCTGGTCTTTTTATTTTTCAATATTTTTTTTTAAAAAAAAAAGATATGCACTTGTTTTTTTTATTTATTTATTTTTTTAGACTTAGTCATGTTTAACACTAATCAGTTATGAAAGCCCGCCCTAATTTACCACTTAGTTGTACCAATAATAATAATAATGTTTTGCATTAATTGAATTGTATGTAATAAGATAGCCGTTTATGTAACTTTTTGCCATGCATGAGGTGCAATTTTGGCATAAAAATTATTGCTATTTTTGTTTTCTTAGAACAGAGTCAAGTCAACTTGAATTTAATTTTTTTTTTTTTTTTTTGAAATCATTTCAACCCACCCAATAATTGGGTGAAACGTCGGTAGAACAATGAAGTTTGAGACATGATGGGGATAGAGCAAATCGTATTTAGCTTTAGTATGTAAAAAACAGGCTTTCATCACTTCATCTCTCAGTTTTACACATTTTTCGAATACAAAACCCGTCAATAATTGAACGTCATAAGGCACTATTATTTGTAGATCAGTGTAAATCTAAAAAAGGAGAATTGTTTAAAGGATATCGAATAGAAAATACTGAAATTTATAAAAATGAATTTTCAAATACCATCAACGAAAGCCGCCTAGAAAATATGGTTTCTGACCACAATATTTTGAAAACCTGACATTTATTTGCATTTGAATCGCAACGTCTAATTGTATACAGATGTTCATACAGTAAAAAAAAAAAAAAGAAATTTAAATATACACATCAGAAAGAATTTAACAGAATCAATATCAAAAATTTTCGAATTACTGTTAATATTAAGTTGGAGTTGAAGGTCTTGTTCACTGGGAAAGCACACCATCTCAAACGGCAAAAGAGAGCCATGCGTCTCATAACTTTATCAATTCATGAATTATACACATTGTGGTGAGAAACAATAAACTATTGAGATGTGTACTTTGAAAAGAATTCATCTAACTATTCAAATATTTCTTGGCGGTAAATATCACTAAAATCGGAGACTTGAAAATAGGGGGAAAGAAATCAGAGACGTATGTACAATTTTACGTACATCTTGATCAAGTAATGAAAAATCATCAAGCAGATATCTTAAAGTTGAGATTTGCGAGTAGCGGCATAATGGACTTCAAGTACTGTTTTTTGTTTTCTTCCCAAATCCCAGCGTTTTTATTTTCCTTTTTTCATCATCTATATCTACCCTGCACGAATTTTTATAACATTATTATACTTAGTATTGCCTTACGATAATAATGAACAATTATGATAAATTTTCAAAACTATTTGTTCACTGAATTCATGATAGACGTATATAATATTAAGGGAGCAAGATTTTGTTTGTAGAACGAAAATTGATTTAAAATGTGCCAATGTACTTTAGTCTACTGTTGTTCATATAATTGTACATATTCTAAAAACATTGTAACGCCTTATCTGTGAAGCTTTTAAAAAAAGTCTTTATAACATTTATTATTGCCTTCAGATTTAACGCCTTTAATATCAGAGTGAATTGAAAACACAAACGAATGCTGTCTGAATTCTTCGTACTGTCTGTAAAAATTCTGTCTTATTTTTTTTTTTGAGATTGACAGCCAAAGATTTTTTTACAAATTATACAAAAAAAAATTTAGTAGGAAAACCCAATAGTACTCTTTTTGCAAATACAAGAAGTCATTTTGAATTGGCCAATGTAGTGAGTTTTTTCCAAGTGATTTTATTATATATTTTCATTATTATTGTAATAGACAAGTCTATTGCTCAATTCTATGTATTTCTAACAAAAATAATACACAACAAAAAAAAAAAAGCCATATTCATCAAGTCCAAGTGCGCAAAAAACTCATGCTTCTAACTCTAGAAAAAGAAGAAATGGTATCACTATATTTTTCTTATCTTTTGTCTTAGATAAACTAACTACTGTTTTCATAACTTATAACTATGGTTACAGCACTATATTAAAATTAACACTTTTGTCTATCAGCTTAGAAGCGTCATGACTACAGGCTGGCTGTTCAAAAAACCTCAATTTCCTAAGATGGTTGAAACTGACGTAGATGGACCCTTAACGTTAGAGTTTTGATTAATAAATTACGCTTTTCATTCATAGTTTCTTTTTACATGGCCTTCTCCAATGTGAATAATGATGGCTTGTTTTCTGTAAAAAGTGGCCAATCAAAAAATACAAAGTTTCAAGATGCACATACAGAAAACCATATGCTATTTAGGATCATCATTCATAAATTAGAGAGTTTACAGATTTTCAAGTTGATTTCCAAACTTCATTTATTCTGCTTTCAAATCACATGGTTGATGCCTTTCTTCATCATCAATCGGAGCCATATACAGAGATTTGCAGCTACTGAAATACATGATAATTCCAGGGTTTAGTTTTTCTTGCAGTTCTTTTAAAACATTGAAAAGCCAGAGAAAAAAAATTGACCCAAAGTTGAAAAGTCTCACTTGTAAATCTTGGTTTGACATGAGCGGCCCTGACAGAGACCCTTTAATTTTTTTTCAACTTTAAATTTTACAATTGGAGACTTTTTCTGATAATGACTTGAGAATTTTGTAAAAACATAGAAGTTAAAATTAACCGTTAAGTAGTTCAAATGAAAGATTTTAAGTAAAAAGGCGGCGTGTACTAGGGGCTTCCTAATAACCGGTTATCATCACGATGGGATTTATTAAATTAATAGCAAGGCTACAACAGGTACAACCTTATCGATAGGAGTACCCACTTTTTGAACAAGCGATTTTTGTGCGTGCTTTGATGGCCAACTGAATAAAACGGAGAGTGAAACATCAAGCGCATATGTACATACTTAAATACGAAAGGTCTATAGGCAGTGAAAATGAATAGATCCATCCAATAATTAGTAGTATTTACTTTATAAATGATAAGACATAACCTTTTAGATTATAAAAATAAATTTTTTGTATATGCCTTTGCCAGTACGTTCAAATTTTTATTCATTTTTTTTATTTTTATTTTTCAAAATCGATATTTTTTCAGTTGACAATTAAGGTTTCGACATTTCTTTTTCTTGTTGCAGCAGACGTTGAGCAATCTACCTTTTGTAAACACTTACGTCTGGCAGGCGCAGAAGACATCCACTTTTTTTTTCATATATAAATATATATACTTAGCATGCTGAAGTTATGAAATTTACATTCTTATTTAGACAGGTTTGAAAACTCAAAAGAGTTTCCCTGAGTGTCTATTATTTGTAGGTGCCCATTGATGGTGGGTTATTTCGATATCAAGCAGTTTGACTGTCTTTGTACACTGTCATGGTAGCTCTTCTCCATATATTTGTACAGACTTGCATTTTTCTTATTTACATACATTTATATATAAATATCTTTAATTTTATCCTTAATTAATTTTTTTTTCAACTTATTTTTTTGGTTTTTTTTTTTGACTCTATTCTTCGAAAATATTGACAATATTTTTTTTTTTTGTTTACTCATATACTGAATCAAAATGTCTCTATCAAATAAAATAGATATGGTTGAGCACTCACTATCTTCAACAGACACTAGAGATCGAGATGATGTCGACATTGTAGAGAAACAAAGCATTTTCAACAAAGACGACGCTCTACTAGCAGAGCTTGGCTACAGAGCTGAACTGACACGAAATTTCAGCGTTATTCAAGTGTTTGGTGTAGCTTTTAGTATCATGAGTTTGCTACCATCTATCGCATCAACATTACCCCTAGCGATGGCTGGTGGTTCTGTTGGAATGACCTGGGGCTGGCTGATACCTTCAATATTAATTATGTGTGTTGGAATTTCAATGTCAGAAATGGGCTCTGCTATGCCTACATCCGGTGGACTATACTGGTGGACCTTCAAATTTGCGCCTGAGTCTGTGAAACGACCTTTTTGCTTTCTTGCCGGTTACGCCAACTCATTGGGCCTAATTGGCGGTCTGTGCTCCATTGACTACGGTTTTGCTCTTTTGTTATTGTCTGTAGTGACAATTGCGACTGATGAAGAATTTATTCCAAATAAATATCACACATACGGAGTGTTTGTGGCTTGTGTTGCCACGCATGCTTTAGTAGGAACACTCGCAACACGATTTATTTCTAAACTTCAGACCTTTTGCATTGTCGCTAACCTAATTGTCATTTGCATAACCTGCATTGCACTCCCTATTGGAAGTGCTAAGAAAGATTCATTAAACTCTGCCAGCTATGTGTTTACTCACACTGAGTCAACTTCGAAATGGCCTTCAGGCTGGGCGTTCTTTCTATCGTGGCTGTCACCGGTTTGGACTATTGGATCTTTTGACTCATGTGTTCATATGGCTGAAGAAGCAGCAAATGCATCTATAGCCGTTCCATTTGGTATTCTTGGTTCTATTGGTCTCTGTGGTATCATTGGTTTTGTTGTTATGACTATTCTTGCGGCCACAGTTAACAAGGACTTTAGTCAAGTTTTAAACGCTACTCACGGACAACCTATGGCCCAAATTTACATGCAAACGCTTGGAAAAAAATGGACTATTGCCATGATGATTATGCTTTTTATTATTCAGTGGTTTATGGGCATGTCTGTTGCCGTAGCTGGATCTCGACAGATTTGGGCGTTTTCTCGTGATGGCGCGTTGCCTTTTTCTCGCTTTATCAGAGTGGTCAATTATAGACTAGGTGTTCCATTGCACGCTTTATGGTTTATGTGTGTTGTCAGTGTTATCATTGGTTTGCTTTCACTGATAGACAAGTCTGCTACTTCAGCGCTGTTTTCGCTTGCTGTGGCATCTAATTCATTATCATGGTTGTTGCCCATTGCTTGCCGCGCATTTTTCAATCCAGAGGCATTCAAGCCCGGTCCATTTCACATTGGTGGTGCGGTGTCACGAGTAATTTCTTTGGTTGCAAGTGCGTATCTCTTTTTTGTTATTTTTATTCTCGCAATGTGGCCGCTCGAAGGACCAAATCCTTCTCCACACAACATGAATTACACTGTTGTTGTAAACGGATTTGTGTGGATTGGGTGCATGCTTTACTACTTTTTAAACGCGCGCAAGTGGTTTGAAGGCCCTAAAAACACTTTTGAAGGCTACAATATTGACTCAAGTGTTATGGATATGGATGACATGGCGCCATCGAATTTATATGAGGACTACCATCTGAAAAGTACATAAAAGGAAAAGAGAAATTTAGTAGCACGCAGGAAGTGTCTACATCATCATAATGTTTTAATTACTAGTTAGACTAATAGAAAATCTAATATTTTTTTTCTTTGTTGGTAATTACTACCAATGCTTGTAATAAGCGTTAGAAAATTTATTTTCTATAAACATTTATCATAAGTGTCAAGTTATGTTCAGGGGAAATTTAACAAAAAAAACCCTTTCCTGACCCCTTTTTTTTCTCATAGATTGAACAAAAAATTTAAAAATTTAATATTTAAATTGTTTAGAGATCAGTGCCGTATTATAAAAAAAAAAAAATTTTTTTCTTCATTGGGATCAAGCTTTTCATGAATCACTTCTATAAGCTTGAAACCGCTCACCAAAATAAACAGTCACCGTGACAATAATCATAAACTATATAAAATATAAAATCTTGATAAGTTGTGATAAAATTGACGTTACAACAATATTTTCAATTATCAACATATACTATTTATTACCAATAGCACAAATAATGTTATAATACTAAAATAATTTGATTATTATCACACTTGCGTCACAAAAAAACTGTTCATTTGGTTAGGAGTTTCAAGCCTTTATGTATAAAAAATTCACAAAACCTTGCACATTGGGTAGACTTTTATTTTGTTTCTTCTTGAGTTTATTGTTTAAGTCGAAAAAAATAACAATTAAAAATAAAAACAAATACATTATTTATTTTTTTAATAAAAAAAACATATATTCAAAAAACCATTGGATGATGTTGGACAAAACTTGATTTTTGACCAAAAAAAAAAAGACACAGGACCCCTTAAAAAACCTTTGCAAAGAAATTTTGGGCAATTTAATTGACGTTTAATAAAAAATTTAACAAAGCCAAGTTTACATAAACAACTTATGAAATTGTTAAAATTTTTCTCAAACGACTGAAAAAAAAAAATGTTGGAAACCATTTAATATGTTTAGTTTCATAACTAGAGCCAGATGTATAGATATAAGCAAACTGGTTTAAGAATTTGAAAACAGTAAAAAAAAATTATTTTATATCAAATCTCGGTTAAAGTCTCATAAAGACAAATGTTTTTTGGATTCCATGTCTACTTTGTATATCTTTGTTATTATTATTTTAATTATGTAACTATGTGATGTAAGGACAATAAACAGATTTTTTATCTATCAAATCTCAGTCAATATCTAAGAATTGACTTTCACAACTTTTGGCTTGGTATTATAATACTTGAAGCCAGTCTCATTTTTTTCACTTTTTTAAAAAAACATTTCAAATAATAATTAAAATCTGATTCAAACTGAATTTTTTTTTCATTTTTTAAAGAAAAATAGTTCAATAATCAAAATCCAATCATCGGTGCCTGATTATGCTTTTGATATTTTTTTCTCATAATTTGACCAAACTGCAGGAACAGCACTGAATATAAATTTTGGAGGTTGGCAAGAATAAAAAAAAACTATTAGTATCCATAAAAGTTTATTTAACGGTAAGATAGTTTTTTCATATTATTATTATTAATTATATTATTATTATCATCATCATTATCATCATTATATTATTATTATTATTATTATTTATTATTATTATTATTATCATTATCATCATTATTTATTATTATTATTATTATAATATTATTATATTATTATGATTATTATTATTTTTATATTTATATTATATTATATTATTATTATTATTATTATATTATTATTATTATTTAAAAAAAAAGTACAATCGTCCTAAAATTCTTGCAACATTTACAAGCAAGATAAGAATTCATTGATTATGTGTAGATATTGCTAAATGGTCTATTCTTGTAGTATTTACTTAATGTTTTTTTTTCTGTATAACACATAATCAGCTGTAAAAAAAACTAAATTAATAATATTTATTGATTGAATTTAAAAACATAACTTTTTTTTACCTTCATTTGACAAAAGCAAACTATGTATAAATTTATAGATATTTATTTGAGAAAAACATCAAACTTATTTATGGTTATATTGATTAACAAAAAAGTGACTTTTTTATTATAATCTTTTTGTAACACATCTAACTGCCTTTTTTTTTTTTTTTGTTATTTTCGTTTCTGTTTCAATCATGCTATAATTTTGTTAAAAAAGCCACATTTAAGAAAATTTGGTGAGCTCAATCTCACCAAGATGTCTTTATCAAACATCTACACAAAGACCCCAAAAAATAATAATAATAACTGATAGTTTTAAAAACAAGTGAAGATAAAATAGAAAAAAAAAGTAAAAAAAAATTACAAAAGAAATTAACTCGGATATCTTTTTGTTTTAAAACGATTTGATAGTATTATTCCAGAGACGCAAAATGAAATAAATGAAAAATGATCTGGACAAAACTATTTTTTTTAACGCTTTGAACTGCCAGGATCACTAGAGCGCACTAACAAAACTATTCTTGAAGTTTTATAAAGACAAACGTTTTTTTGAATTCAATGTCTCTTTTGTATATTGTTGCGACTATTATACTTGTGAAACAATGTAATGTAAAAAAAAAAAAAAAATCAACAGATTTTCTATCTATGGAATAAATAATTTTTTTTTCAATGAAAATTAAATGCTAATTTAAAGATAAATATTTTCTAGTTAAAAGTTAAGCATTAGACAAAAATCACGGATTGTGATCAAGACTGTAACTTTATAAAAAAAAATGTTAATTTAATTAATCAACCCCGTTCAGAAATAAAAAAAAAAAATTCTGCCGCTTTCAAAATTTTAGAATTGTTAAAGCGCATTTACAAGTCTATTTTGAAATTTTTATGAAAACAAAAGATTTTGAATTTAATGTTTTTTTTTGTGTGTCAATGTTATTTTTTTTATTTATGTGACTACTTGATGATAAAATTCTCTATTTATCCAAATATCAACATAAAATTTGCTTTTGACAATGTAAATAATGGTCAGGAGTCTTAAAAATACATTCACTTTTTTTTTTAAAAAAAAAGGTCAAAAGGTTAGATATCCTGGGTTGGAGGTGCACAAAAAACAAATCTAATGTTCGATGAGTAAATCTTTAAACCAAGACTGAAATATGTAAACAGTAAAAACATTTAGTGTTGCTTTGGTTATTTCAAAAACTTACAAGCAATTGTTTTAAGATTATCTATGAAGCTGGGGTTAAAGTAGTTGAGTCTATTAGTAATATAACAAATCTAGTATGATATAAGAAAAAAGTCAAACTCCTACAAAAATAAAATTAAAAATGATTTAGATGATAGTTTAGAGAAAAAGACTTTGTGGTTTTAGATCAACCTCAACTTCAATAAGACAAGAAAAACTTGCGGATTTTGACTTTTGGCAGCCACAGAAAAGGTTGGTGGAATTATTGTTTTTTTTTTTTTTTTATGCATAAGTTATTATTTCAGTCATATAACTACGTAGTGCAAAAACAATAAACAGATTTTATATCCAGGTAAAAGTATCATAAATAATTTTTATTTTCTTTAAGACTAACCAAAAATTTTGATTTAAAAAATCTCGGTTATGAAGCAAGTCAACAGTGTCGACCGGTAATTGAAAATGAGCTCCAATGTGGTTTTGTTTTATAATTGTTATTCGGCGTAAACAAAATAATCATCATGATATCTTCAAAACATCAAACAGCTTTGAAAGATACTAAAGATTTCTCTTGTGATTGAAGCTCAAAAAACTATTAATAGACTTAAAATAAATATCAAATATAGAGCTTGAACAAAAATAGAGGTCTGAAAATAGATTTTACAAATTATAAATGATTTTCTGTTTCTATGGAGACCTAAATAGCTACACTCTAGTATAGATTATCATGAAAACAACAATTCAAGTAAAAAAAAATTTGATAGAAGAAATAGTTACAATTTTATCAAATTTTGATTTAACAAGACGGGAATCTCAAATAAGTATGTGGTCTGCTGTAAGCAACAGAAACAAGTTACTAAAAAGTTTTAACCTCCGTGTTTCATGTAGAAAGTAAATTATTTGAGATAGTTTAAATAATTTTTTATATTGTGGGTTAAAAGAATAATATTTTCAAAAAAAAAATAAAAAGTTATATAAACAGTTTTTTATTTTATTTCAGGAAAATTAACGTTTATAGATCATCATTGCAGTGTATATAGAATGGTTTAAAGCTCTTCTAGTGTGTATTTCATTTATTGTGTTTTGATACATTATGTAATGAAGTCGGCCTGACAAGCCCGACTGATCTTACAATTGTTTGTTATCGCTGATGTTTGATATTAAAAGGTAGATTGCTAGGATCCAATAGGATTTCTTGCATAGATTTAGGCTTGTTAATAGTCAGTAAGAGGTTGATGATGATCCCTCCGAAAAAGGTCTATTGTTGTACACTGAAGCCTGTACATTTGAAACCAATGGGATTCTTCGAATTATGGTTATTTGAGGTTAATGAGATTCTATGAAGTGAGCTTAGTTAAATTCAATAGAATTTCATGTAGCGATCTAGAGATATCATTAGTTACTATATAGTACGAGGTTCAAACGGATCCCTACGAAGTAGATACAGTTGAGCATAGAAAGCTAGCTCCATACTGCAGACTGGGTAGCTTGTTGTACCTTTTTTTTTTAAAAAAAAAAAAAAAAAAAAGAGGGGTTGACTATTGATAATAAACCAGTCAAATTCTATTATAGTAATGTTGAGTATTGGTTCTTGCAAAAAACCAAGATCAAATATTAGCTTTTATTTGTGAACTCTGACTTTCAATTAGTACCTTGTTCCTACTGACATGAAATATATTTGAGAAGCTTCCAGAAGTTCTTTCAGTTGGCAGAAATCTCTTACGTAAATAAGAACTCTTCCTAACTAGGATTATTTTTTACAACTGCCTCATCATACTTGATATATTGTTTGATTGTCGTTTGCGGTAGTCTTTTCAGTGTTTATAGCCAAGCATATCATTTAGTTACATTTAATTCAGTTTTTTTCAATACGGTGCTCGTTACACATTAAGGCTAAGATAGAATATTTTTACGACAGTTACCAAAGTAGTTCAATTTACAAAAAAAAAAAAAAATAAATAAATAAATAAAAGAAAGATTGTTTGTTATTAACCAATATAAAGAATGATTTCATTAAACAGAAATTTGCTAAAACTAATTGAACCTAGTTTCTATACAGACTTTTGTTTTTCTTTTTTTCAAAAAAAAAAATGTTAAAAAGATTATCCGGTTTCCGGACAAAGTTACAGATACGATTTTATTTCATTTTATCTGTGTCGAGTTTTAAAATAATCATAAATCAACATTTACAGGGGGTTTCCGATGTAAAAAAAAAAAATGTAAATTGCCTTTTCTTAATCGGTTCCAGTGTTGATAACCCTTTTGATAACATCATCTTGGCAAAAAAAAAAAAAAAAGTTTTTCAAAATATTGGCTTACATAAAAGCGGTATACCATTGCGTTAGATAATTAACAATAGATAAAGATAACGTTAACTCAAAAACTTTTTTTTTTCCATTTTAGTTTGGATACAAAGCTTAATCATGCAAATATTTCGGCAAAATAAAAATATCCGTTAAAATAAGGCACTTTAAAGATAGTTGATTGTCAAAACGGGTTCCGGCACAGATTGAACAGCAGCAGATTCTTGAAAAGTTTTTTTTTTTTTTATGAATGTGTATTACTATTTTAGATTATCGATAAGAATGAGTTATTTACAAATGGGCTCTGATTAGTGAAAAGCGTACACAGAGCAATAAACCTGTCAATTTGGGACTAAATGTTTGCTGTTTAAGCCTAACTTGAAATTTAAACGTTATATAGGGTTTTATAGTACTCAAAGCGTATAATAATAATAATATAATGAATAGAAATTTTTCAATTGTAAATCATACCGTGTAATTTTGATTTTCATATGATATATGGAAATGTAGCAATAATTGTTGAACTGAGGCTACCAAGTTTGACATTGTAAATATGTTAACTGTAGAAAATAGGTCAAAAAAGTAATGTATATCATCTTATAGACATGTGCGTTAAAGAATAAGAATACAAGAAAAAAAACAAGAAAATTGTACATAAGGTAGGAAAGTATTTCCATGGGCACATCTTGATTACTCATCGATGGTGACACGTAGTAACTTTCAACAATAATGTCAAATGTTTAATTGTATTTCACTGTAGTCTATATATTTGACAATGGTTTTTTTTTATTTTTCATTATGGCAATTCTTCAAGTCAAATTTCGCAGTTTATTTAGCCTGGCTTGATATATATATAAAAAAAAAAAGACAATAAAATTATCTAAAACTGGGGTTTTATGATTAATTATTTTTATTTTAAATTTTCATTAAATGATGTCTATTTTTTTTTATTTTTTTTTTAACGATAGAGCAATTTTGGATTATGATAAAAGCATTATAGTAGTAATGCAACCAATCTATATAGATTCCTAAGCTTATGTGAAAGTAGCTTATCGTATAAGCGACTTAAGCCAGCCCAAAAAAAAAAAAAAAGGGTTCGAGAAATTTATTGACCCTTTTTTCAAGTTCTATATGAAAAACAGTTTTTACGTCACTTTACAGAACAGTAATCTCAAAGAGTGCAGTGTTAAAAATTTGGGCAAAAACAATAACAAAGTGGCAAACGTTCATTACGCATCGTCGCAAGACTCAGAATTACCTTCAACGTATAGCTTGTAACTGTTTTCAAATGCATATCCACAATTGGAGAGGTTTGCGGAACCCTTTATTCATAATCTATTCAAAAGAAACTTCTTATGAAAACTTGGTTTCCTGATGACGATCTCAAAGGAGATTGTCGTTTTTTGTTTTCAGCGTCTACGTTTAACTTTTTTTTTATTAATAGGTCTATTTTTCTAGATTGATTTTTTTTAAAAAAAAAAAAAAAAAATGCACTATTGACTGATCAAAAATTTACAAAGTGAAACATTTTACTTCTCAACGGTCATAAAAATTACACATCAACAAAGAGTTTTTTTTTTTTTAAGTATGCTTTATTGAATACTTCTATTTTCCTTTTTTACATGGCCCATATCCCAAAACCGTTTGATCTTACATGTTTCAGAGCGATGGAAAAAAACAAAAAAAATACGTCAATATGATTGCGAGGATGGGCTCAAGGTTTATTTTACATTTTTTTGAAGCCCTTTCAACAATTAAAAATAGACAAGTATTAGTTTTAAATAGCAAAAAAATAGCGTATATATATTGTTTATTACATTACTTTGTGATATTGTAAAAAAAAATAAAATTAAATTATTAAATTTTAAAGTGTGGCCAATTTTCACTCTCACAATAAGCTACTTTTACGGTAGATTAGGGACCGATACATAGCTAGATACTACTATTCTTAACAAAAAAAAAATTTAAACGTAGGTTTAAACCAGCTTTTGACTTTATGAGATGCTGATTTTTTTTTTCCTTTTTTATAGAAAAAAAGTTAGTCAGTATATAACAATCAAAGTACTAAATAATAAGTCGAAAGGCTTTTTTTAAGGTCACCCAGAGAAGAAAAAAAAAAAAAATAGTCAACCATTTTTAAAAGAATCTGGAGATATTATGTAATAAGTCATTTTACATATACACACAGAATAAATAAATACAAAAAAAAAGTAATTATTATTATTATTCCAAAACCGGGCTATTTCGTCTGTAGTTGTTGTCTACAGACAAGTTCGCTATCGATAGACACATTCGGTTGAATTAGCAATCGATAGAATTTTTTAGATTTGGAATAATTTTAGGAAACAGTTACCAAAATACTCAAACGGCCTTACACCCACCTTTAAGAGCTATACAATTTGAATATACTGTTATTGGCATCAACTTATCAAACATTAGAACAAATAACAAATATATGAATCACCAGTTTAAATTCAGACAGTAAATGCGTGGCACTTTTTTTTTTTTTTTTCTTGTGTGTGTACACTTTGTTAAAGCTAAGAGAGGCTAAGCTTTGCCGAGAAAAACCTAATTTTTTTTACAGCAAATATTGAAATAATACTACACATTTGTTTTCTACATAACATGTTGATCATACAAAAAAAAAAAAAAAAGAGAAAAAGAACCAAAAGGTTTATAAATGAGGGGTGAGTGTGTATGCACGAATTAAAAGCCCTTTTTTTTCTTTGGTTGAGAATATTTGTACGTGTTTGAAAAGAAAAAAAAAAGTTTTCTCCATTTTTCCATTTTTATTTTTTTTTCATGAAACGCCTTGAAAAAAAAAAAAATATCATTGAGGTTACAGCTATTTTGGACAAGTACAGATGTGTAAAAAAAAAAAAAAATAAAGTTTATTCGGTTACATGAAATATCGGCATACATATGATTACATAATAAAGTACGTTTTTTTTGGTTTTTTACGTAAACGTAAATTATTTGAAATAGTTTACGTAACCAAGATCTCAAAACAAAATATATCTGATGTGTTCCAGAAAAACAGATTGTTAATAGTAGAGCTTAAGATCATCCACCTGAAAAAATAAATTACAATTGCAACCTCTATGAATTACAAAAGAATTAACTTAAATAAATATATTTGGAAAAAAAAATAAAAAAAAAACTACATAGTATTTACTATCGATTGAAAAAAAAAGTAAAAAAAAACAAACTGTTTTGTTTAATTTTTGTTTTAGACTGACAGTTTTTTTTGATAGAGTCCAATTATTGTTGTTTGTTACTATCCTTAAAAGATTTTTTTTTTTTTTGTTAAAATATTTGTTTTCATCGGTCAAGTATTCTGGTTGAAGAATGGCGGGATGTTAGGCGGAGGATCTTTTTTTTAGTTTTCAAGCTTTTATAAGATCTAATAGTTTAATTCTCGCTAATTCACGTAATTTGTGAATTTCAAAAAGGAGTGTACGGCATAAAATTACCTGACATAGTATAGTTTCAATAAAGTATAAATTAAATATATATATTTTTTTCATGAATTTTTTTTTTGTAAATTTTCGTAAATTCAAAGTCATAAATTTTTTTTTATTTTTTATTTTTTCTATTGGAGGATGACCAATAATTTTTTTTTTGTGAAAAAAAAAAAAAAAAAAGAATCCAAAAACAGTATGATTAGGATTTAAAGTTGTGTTAATCTATAAGCATCAATAATGATAAATTCATAATAAACAACAATTACTTTTAATTCATCACCTGTCACTTTGAATCAGCGGCTACAGGTTTGATGGTTTTATAGATAGATGAAAAATCTGTTTAACTGTTCGATGGTTTCATATCTTGACTTTTGCAACATCCTATAAAATAAACAAATCTTGAATAAACATACTACAACAAACTCAGTCTGGGGGAGCACTATAATTTTTATTTTATTTTATTTTTTTTTAAAAAAAAACCAATAACTAAGCGGTATAAAATCACGCGAGATAGTTTAATTTGAACCAATAACAACTCAAAGACTTAAATTTTACGGGGTAAAAAAAAAAACCCCCATGGAATTACACTGACTTGTAAAAAAAAAAAAAAATTACTCCACGCGGCTTAAGGTTTTTTTTTTTATCCAAAATTTGATCTTAAAAATTTAATTCACTCAGTGTTTTCGTTCTTTATTTTTGATTTTTTTTGAAAAAAGGTCACGTGCATAATATATTTCCATTTACATAAAATAGTAAAAAAGACCAAAAAAATAATATGAATATATAAATCTATTTATCGTTATGACTTTAAGATGGCGGCGTGAGCTCTTGTGATATAAAAAAAAGAAACAGATTACAATTGATTATCAAATATTGCTTCAAAAAAAAAAAAAGAACTGCAACTATTTCAATTAACTGGACCATGAATATAATAAAATACTTGAGTTTTGTAAACACACTCTTTTTCAAGCCCAGATAAAATTGAAGAAATTGTGATAGACCAAATTGTTTCTATACAGTCCTTTTTTTTTTTTTTTTTAACTGAAATACAATATTTTGCCTTGAAAAATAATATAAACTTCAAGATTGAATTGGGCTGATGAGCTTTAAAAAATCTAAAATATCTATATTCTTGGTGTATTTACTAAATGCATTTTTTTTCCTATAACGAAACTGATCATAAGTTTAGTCTAAGCTATCAAATATTTTATTTTTTGTGACACTGTCAGAATCACTCAAAATTAACCCTAAAGATATTCATCATTTTTACAGTAATTCTATGGTCGTTAGTTATATTGCCATTATATCGGCGCTGGACTCCCAAGTTGGGCTCAAGAACGTAAAATAATGATTCAAAAAAAAAAACAAAAGAAGTTTGGTATTTTAACTTTATATCTTATTAATTTAATTTCATTGAAACAAAAAGCGAATTATACTGTTACTGAAACGGTTTTTATTTTATTTTATAATTTACACTTGGTTTAATTGTTTATATGAAAAAAAAAAGTTCTTTTGCTAGTTTTCTTTTTCTAAACTTAATAAACTTTTGTGATTAATTTTTGTTTATGTGATAATAATAAGTTGATGTGATTAAAAAAAAATTGTTCATCTATTGTACTTTCTATATTTATAAGAAACTAAAATATTGAGAACAAAAAAAAAAAAAGAGGAAAGTATAAAACATTGCGTTAACCTAGTAATTTTTTGGTATATGAATAAAAACATACATGAATTGTTGATATAATACTATCGTGTGCTTGAGATCTTCAGTCACTCATTAACGATATCATGCTGTTTTTTTTTTGCAAACGTTTTCGTATGACGGTTGTAATTTTGGAACTGCAGTAAAAGCTTTGACCTATGGCTTATTGAAACATAAATTATTCATCTTTTATTTGAGCTGTTACTTTTTTTTTAATGAATGTAAAACAGTATAACAGTATTTTTTTTTTTTTTTTTACTTCAGAGCCTGAATAAAAACAAATAAAGACGACAAAAAAGTTTCACAAATCAATTGCATTACATCATATATGATTATATTTGAATTTAATCTATAAATAAAACTACTCTGTTTGTTTATTTCAATTAAAGCCAATATCTATGTTTGATAGTAACTGCTTTAAATTAAATGTATCAGATTTAACAACTAGATGACCGTTCAACCAGATTCTAAAAACCTGTTTTAAAGTCAAAAGTGAAAAAAAACAAAGTATTTCAATAGAAATCATTAATCTTTTTTTTTTTTTAACAGGCACCCTTTTACAAACACCGCTCATAACGCCAAAATATAGGATTGTAGAATTTTGAGTCAAAATGCATGCAAGGCTGCCTGAGGTTTTTTATGTTTCAACAAGTACCAGATATTTTATCAGGCCAAAAAAAAGTCAGGGCCGTAGGCTAATAGTTTGTTAAATCCAATAACATGAAAAAAAAAAAGAGACCGGATCAAAATGGTCCATACAGATATTGGATACGCAATTAAATCTTATCATTAAATGCAAGATTTTCAATTATCTTATTACATGATATGTTGTCTGACATAAATCTTTATTAACTATCAAAAAAAAAAAAAAACTGCGGGGGATTAGGTCTGCATGGGATTTTTATTTTATTTTATTTTCTTCGCTACTTCATGTTGTCCATGCTTAATACGAAATTATTTTCTTTTTTATTTTTTTTTTTCCAAGATTTCAAGTTTTACAAGCTTTTTATTTATTTTACTTGTATCAGCGACATCGGATACTCATAACCAAATACAGACAAAAATGACAGGAAAGATGCTATTTTGACTTGACCAGATAAGACAAAAAAAAAAATATTTTTACGATAGCAGACAAAACAAAAAACAAAAAAAAAGGTCATCTGAGCTTATATTTTTCCCATAAAGCGGCTTGAACCTTTTTTTTTTTTTCAGAGCGGGTATATTATTTTTTCTCAAATAGGAAATGAAATTTCCGGACGTTTTTTTTTTTTGTCTTTCTTGATTATATTTCCGGTTCTTATATGAAACATATTATAGTGACACGGCATTAAATCATTTTTTATAGTATTAAACGTATAGGCTAAGGCCGAATCAAAATCAAATCTCAATATTGAGTTTTTTTTTTTTTTATATATCTACTTTTGCTGTTTTCAGGCTTTATTACTGGATTGACCGTAGTTGATAAGTTATTTGCGTGTGTAACCTACACTTTACAATTACTTTACAAGATAGTGCATATATTTATATATATCATTGATGGCTTTGTTCATATGTTTTCAAAATGAATTTGACCACTGTTAATTTTATATACAACTTTTTTTTTTCATATATATATACATATGTCACAAATTCATAAAAGCTTATATATGAAATACTTTGAACACAAATCTGTAATAAAAATAAAAAAATCATCTGCTTCTAATATCGTCAACTGATTTTTTTTTCCCGCAAAAACTTTTATAAATTTATCATTATTTTTTTTTTGTCTTTCAAAAAAAAACTGTAGGTGACAGTATAAAACGTGTACTTTTTTTTTCATATATATATGAGATAAGTCAAAGTTTTTCACTATCAGTTTATTTGAAACAGGAAACATTAAATAGATGAATACAGTATAAAAACAACAAACTCCAAAAGCGTCTCAACGGAGAGAAAGGAGGGTGGCCAATAAACATCTGTTTAAACCATGCTACAGTTTATTATTATTATTACTTTTTTTTTTGTGTTATAATTCAGAATTATCAATGCCTTGATATTAAATAAATATTATTTATTCTAAATTTTTTTCAAGTAACTTATGCCCTATATTTGATATGTTTTATAGCTCAATATTATGATGGGTTGAAATAAAATCAAGTTTTTGACTTTTTTTTTTCTTGGATTAAACTTGGCTTTCATCTATAATTCGCGGCGGAAAAAAAAAAAAAAGTCTGTTTAAGGTTAGCGTTTTTTTTTCTCAAGGGTGACTGAGATTAACTACAGTATACTTTCCAGTTAAAGAACCATCAAAAGATAACGTCTTAATAGCTGTATAGTTATACGTTATTCTTCCATTAGATCATACATCTATATATATTAATTCATAATAACATCATTGTGAGAAATAACATATACAAGAGGTTTTTGATTTGTGAAAAAAAAATAAAATAGGGGTACTGGTATAAGAGCCTACTATAAGTCTATTTTGTTGAAATATCAAAAAATTTTCAATTGACCCTATCTAGGCTTTAAAAGGTCCCTGTCAATAATAATAATATATTATCATTTCATGCATAGAGAAATCTCTTACTCTAAACAAGAGATTTGTAAATATTTCATCATTATTTGTCGCATTTTTGAATAAAATGTACTTTAGCACTGGCTACAACTTATACATATCTTTGAACCATGTATAATTCTTTTTTGTAAAAAACAAAAAATAGTGAGCTAGAATTAGCTTGATTTTTTATATGTTCTATTAATCATGCACTATGCGATATGTAATACTTATAGATCACCTTCTTTTTTTTTTGACATTATCGATACTAGTAATAATATTTTATTATTCAATGTGTCTTATCACGATAATATAAACCAGTCTCACATGGACCTAGGACTATTATTAGTGGGTTTACTACTGCAGTCGTGGAAACTTAGCAAGACTAATGTCTTTTTTTTTTTTTTTCTCTCTTGAGTTACTTGTTTTTCAGATAAGCCACGTACAAAACTTTCAAGCCCATGTTCCACCCCTCGGTATAAAACCGTAGTCATCTATAATTGAAATTACCTGATGTTCAAAATAATAAAAAAAAAATCTCTTGAAACATTATTCTTATGCCACTAAGCCTGTCCGGTATTTTGAGTATTTCCAGGGCTTTATTGATATCAGCTCTGATTACTTTTGGTTTGAACTTTTCTGATTGGATGATAGAGGACATGTATTATCTGAAAAAAGCTTTTTTTTTTCTTTCATATATTTTCCAGAATGGAAACCTTATTTTTAGTTTTTTTTTCCATATTATCACAAAAAAAAAAACAAAAAAAAGAAAAGAAAACTCAAATAGGTTGTCATCCAAATGAAAACAATAAGTTCTTTAAGCAACAAAAAAAAAAAAATACGAAATAAATTTATGTTTAGGTAGGTAGATATATAAATACACCTGTAAATTTCTATCATTGAATATTTTTTTTTTTCATTATTCATTAATTTTTTACACTTATAATCTATCCATATCACATTTGCATACAACATGGATAAAGACTCAAAATCATCTCCTAATACCGGCACTGTCGAGGAAGTTGGAGTTACTTCCGTTATCCAGGTCTCTAAATGGCAGGGCTTTAAAGACTCGTTTAAGAGATCTGAGGCTCAAGCTGAAATCAACGACCCCAACCTGACAGACATTGAAAAGGCCGCTCTTGCCACCTCCAAGGCTCCCTTGGAAAGATCACTCAAGGCCCGCCACCTTCAAATGATTGCCATTGGTGGTTCCATTGGTACTGGTTTGTTCATTGGTTCCGGTGGTTCCTTGTCTGGTGGTGGCCCCGCTGCCGTCATTATTGGTTTCGGTCTTATTGGTACTATGCTTTTCAACACTGTTCACAGTCTGGGTGAAATGGCAGTTCGTTTCCCTGTTTCTGGTGCTTTCTCTACTTACTCTACTCGTTTCATTGATCCTGCTTGGGGTTTTGCCATGGGCTGGAATTACGCTCTTCAATGGTTAGTGGTTTTCCCTCTTGAGTTGGTCGCAGGTTCTATGACTATTTCATACTGGTCTTACGATGGTAGCGCTGCTGCTACCGTGAACCCTGATGCTTGGGTTGGTCTTTTTTATATTTTAATTGTGGTAATTAACTTGTTTGGTGCCAAGGGATACGGTGAAGCTGAATTTGTTTTCTCCATCATTAAAGTTATTGCTGTCGTTGGCTTTATCATTCTCGCTATTGTTCTTGTCTGCGGAGGTGGTCCTCAAGGTGGTTACATTGGTGCGAAATATTGGCATAACCCAGGTGCTTTCTCTCATGGATTCAAGGGTGTTTGCAGTGTCTTTGTCAATGCTGCTTTTGCATTTTCAGGTACCGAATTGGTCGGTCTTGCTGCTGCTGAGTCTAAAAACCCTAGAAAGGATTTGCCTACTGCTTGTAAACAAGTGTTCTGGCGTATCACCTTGTTTTACATGATCTCTCTTACTCTTGTTGGTTTCCTTGTTCCTTACAATGATCCCCATCTTTTGGGTTCTTCTTCCGTTGATATCACTGCTTCTCCCTTCGTTATTGCCATTAATAATGCTGGTATCAAGGCTCTCCCCTCTATTATAAACGTTGTCATTTTGATTGCTGTCTTATCTGTTGGTAATTCGTCTGTTTACGGTTGCTCTCGTACTTTGGCTGCTCTTGCTGATCAAGGTCAGGCTCCTAAAATTCTTGGTTACATTGATCGCAAGGGTCGTCCCTTGGTTGGTATCATGATTACCAGTATTTTCGGTCTATTGTGTTTTCTTGCTGGCTCCGACAAACACAGCGAAGCTTTCACTTGGATGCTTGCCATTTCTGGTCTTTCTTCTATTTTCACTTGGGGTTCTATTAACCTCTGTCACATCCGTTTCCGCAGAGCCATGAAGGTGCAAGGCCGCTCTTTGAACGAGCTTCCTTTCAAGGCTGCTCTTGGCACCTACGGTTCTTTATACGGCTTTGGTCTCAATGTTTTGATTTTGGGTTTCCAGTTCTGGACTGCTCTGTTCCCTACTAACAAAGCCAGCGCCTACAACTTTTTCTCTGTCTACCTGGCTGCTCCCATTATTCTTGCATTTTACATTCCCTACAAGATTTACTTCAAGACTCCTTTCCTTAGAGCTAAAGATATTGACTTGGTCACTGGTGTCCGTGAAGTCGATCTTGACGTTCTCGAGCAAGAAATTGCTGAAGAGCAGGCTTACATCAAGAGCAAGGGCTGGTTCTACAGAACCTACAAATTCTGGTGCTAAATGCATGTTTATTACCTTATGATAAATCTATTTGTTTTTATTTTATTTTTGTTTCTCATATATGTAATCATTTTTTTTCTCTCTCATGTATTATGTATTATCAATTTTTTTTTTTGAGTCAATTTTTTTTTTTTTTTTTTTTTTTGAATTTCCGCTAGTAATACCGTACTTTGGGTTGATAATGAATATTTACTATCAAAATGACATTTCCCTAACTAATTAAATTATACGAATACATGAAAAAAAAAAGAAACAGACAGTAAATCAAAGTACATGTAGGCGTCAATCGAATATAACGTAAACTTAACAAGATACTGAATCTTTCCGCATTCTTATCTTTGGTGAGTGTAAATGACTTGCACAGTATTTGTTCTTTTTTGGTTAACAAATACCGATGCTTTTTTTTTTTTTTTTTTTTTTGGAAGAAATAAGCTTTAATATTAACTACAAAACAGAGTTCCATTCCTTATCTACTTTTTTTCCTTCTCCTTTTCGCCAGCTATATCTATAAACAACTCACTTTGATCAATGTAACTTTTACTACAAGAGGATTAAATATAAACTATCTTATAACTATTTGTAAAAACAAAAAACAAAACAAAACAAAAAAAACTAAAGATAACAGTAATAATAAAAAAAAAAAGGACATTGAATTCAAATAATAAAAAGAAGACGTTGAATTCAAAAAAAAAAAAATGTCTCTAGGAGACTTTTAAAATTAGCATTGTCGGCTCGCTTTAGGTGAATTCTAGCATTTCGATGGCGCTGAATTCTCCGTAAAAAAAACAATTACATTTGCTCTCTCTCTCTCTCTTTCTCTCTTTTCATAAAGCAATTCATGTCTGTAAAGGAGTGAGTCGTTTAAGAACATACTTGTAATCAATAGATAATATGTATATATGTCTACATAAATATTATCCTGGCTTTAGTAAATATAACAAATAAATTGTACTGTATAGTTATAATATTCATGATATCAATAGGTCATTATTAAAATTATGTACATCAGAAAGAAACGAAATATATATATACGTATAATATATGTACAATTGAGTTACTTTTTTTTTTTCCCGCTAAAAAGTTTTTAAAAAAATAAGCCCTACGGGGGGCTCGAACCCCCAACCTTGTGATGACTTTGATCCTATGTAGGTATTAAGAGTCACACGCTCTACCGATTGAGCTAGCAAGGCAACTTGTTATTTGTAAGAGTTCGGGTTTGACTAAGAACTATTAACAATGAGAAAGCGCGAATAAATAAACGAAAGTGAAACAATAAATTAAAGTAAATAAAAGTTATGAAATAAAGTCTGAAGTCTGCAAGCTATTATCGGAGTTCTGTGATCTGAAGGTTAACTGGGGAATAAGGAGGGTGATTCTTTTATAAGTGGTTTCTTCGTGCTGGCCAGAACTCAGGAAAAAGCGAGACAAATACGAGTTTATATAGAAAAGTATTTTAAAAGGAATAACCTGGTTAAGGATTTTGAAAATAAGGATCCTTGCTTTTCAATGTTTAACTGTCCTTAGAAAGTTAGTAGAATCAAATAATTATACGAGAGAAAGCTTCACCTGACGCTTGGCGGGGTTAAAGGGAGGCCATGAGATCATGGTCGTCTTCGGACGAAGATGGACTTGAGGAAATAGATAGCGATGAGGATAAAAAACAGAATGTAAACGTCGGCGGTGTAGGTGAAGGTTCAGGTCAGAAGGGGTCGCATGAAGGTTGAGGATAAAAGAGCAATGTCGAAAAGTATAATCATAAGTGTTGCAGCTGTGAATTAGAGTTGGTGATCCTATGTCGAACATTGGGATAAGAATAACAATAGTAAATGGAAAACAATAAATGAAAGATAAGAATAAAGATAAAAGTAAGAAATAGTAAATAAATGAAAGATAAGAATAAAGATAAAAGTAAGAAATAGTAAATAAAATAAGAGATAATAAAATAACAGATAGAAAGTAAGAAGAGATCAGAATCGTGAGAGTCGGATCGATTTCTTACATTATTTTGAAAATTCATTGCAGTATCAATTTGTAACCTTAATGTCGTATTTTATTTCAAAATAATTTGGGAAAACGTTGCAAGTTTTGAGACGATGTTAACGCATCCAATACTTTGAAAAACCAGAATTATATTTTGGCAAATTGGTATTTAGGCTGTCAAGCCTCACTCGGTTTATTAATAAAGTGTCTCTCCTTGATCAACTTTAAATTCCATGTCTTCTTTGCATATCTTTGTTATTATTATTTTAATTAAGTAACTATGTGATGTAAGAACAATGAAAATTTTTTCTGTCTATCTCCTTGATCAACCTAAGCGCCTGTCAAGGCAATGCAGCGCGATGCCGACATCCTACCTGTGGATATAAGGGTGCAAGAAATCTGTGACCGGTTCACTGTCAGGGCCATTCGAGCTGTCAGCTCGAGAAACCCTATCAGAAAACTTGCTACTCGTAGTAAGCTATCCGAAGGCGACCTCGATAAACTATTCGTGAGAATCAAACAAATGGAAGGCAGTGATGATGACAAGTACTGGAGTAAGAGACCGCCTTGGAAACATCCAAAGTATGATCGAGACAAAAAAGCTTGTACAGCATTGCAGAAGCTGAAAATCACCATGCGCTGTACATCACGAGCTGAGTGGCAGAAAGACTATGACAAGTTAGATGAACTTCGACAATACTTCTTTTGTAC
>QVTG01000334.1:0-24268 GCA_013305925.1 Geotrichum reessii
AACAGTGTGTCCTTCACGAAAGATCTTAGGATGGTAACCAATACGCACACACTCACGAAAAAGCCTGGTGACAGCTCTAATAATAATAATAATAATAATAATAATAATAATAATAATAATAATAAAAATTAGAAAAAAAATAAATATTTTAAAAATAAAAGATCTACGTCTCTAGGCTTTTATTTCATTTTATCATTATTCAATTCACTTTGAAAATAACAAAGTAGCCATAAGTTTGGTCTGTGAGCCATTTAGTTTTTTTTTTTTCAATATTTGTGAACCCCAATTCTTTACATTGAAGAATTAGTTGAACTATCATCAAATAAGTATATACTTATATATAGATTCATTTATTTTAAAACATTTTTTTCATTAATTTACAGCTGTTACAAAAGAATAAACATTGAAAAAATAATAAGACTAACAAAAAAATAATAACAATGAATAAAGTCTAAATTTCAAAAGATATAATATATATATATATTCTTATTGCTTAAAACTGTTGGGGCATATTTTTTTCTTATTTTGTGAGTGATACGAATGCATGGTTTCAGACCATACTATTGATATCATGATTACTGTTACAAGTTGAAAATCCAGCTTAAATTAATACCGCTGTCAAGCGATACAAATTGCCAACTGAGATTTTTTTTTTTTGAAACTAAAAAGCTTTCAGTTATATCCATTAGAGTTAAATACATATATCATGAAGCAATCATATTTGTTAATTTTCACTGATTTTCAACTAAACTCAATTCCATAATATTTCTTTTATTCATAAAGTGCACCGCGTGAAATTTCTATTTGTTTTATAGCTTTTATCCCCCTTGATTGTGGTCGTATTGGCTATTTAATTTTCACATGTGAAAAATCTATGAACTAAGAAACAAAAAACAACAACTTACTGAAGTTCTCACGAAAATAAAATACTAGTTTTTGGCAAATGAAAGCCAATCTTTGCCGCACAGTTACTTTTTAAAATAAACTCCTTAAATAGGAAATTCCCTTTTTTGATTACTGTCAACACCTACTATAATTATTAGCATGAATGAATCAAAATAAAATAAAATTTTTTGATTCCAGGCTCGTTTCCATTCTTTCCCTCCCTTTTTTTTTTTTTTTTTTTCTCCATACCAATTCAATACGCAACATTTCTGTATACTGTTCCGTTTTGTTTTAGATAATTAATTCTTTTTTTTTAATTTTTTTTTTTCTCACATTCTCGAGTCGTTTTTTATTATGCCTGCCCCACCTTTCGCCCAACCGGTGCTCAAGGCTGCTGTTAAAACTAAACAAGTTTTCTCCGGGCGTACGACCGGCTTTAGATTGCGTTACGCTTCGCCTGCTTCAACAGTAGGCCTTGCCAAACGCTGGGCATCGACACACTCAAAATACCCTTTTCCCAACATTCCCCGCCCTAAGCGCAACATTCTTTACTACAACCCTATGGGCACCATTAAGCGTAGGCTCTCTCAGCTACCATCTGCTGCCACCAAGCCCATGTCATTTGTTAAAAGAACTACCTCTTTCACGTTTCAAGGAATTCGCTACCGCCTCTCTACCAAATTTAGACGTTCTTCTTTCAATAATAACAACTTTTTTGTCAGAGGTTATGGTTCCATGTCTTCGTCAAATGCCAATGGTAACAAGAACGAAGGTAACAAGGCACGAAAGACTTTTCTCAAATTCTGGGCAATTCCAACTGTAACTACCGTTATCTTGTGGTCAGCATTCAGACGCTCCAGTAACTCTGAGGATCAGGAAGAACACGTCGCTAAGCCCGCCCAACCATGGAAGGTTGCTGCTTACAGCACTCTGCCTTTGAAAGCTCTGTCTCGTTGGTGGGGCAAGTTCAACGACATTGATTTGCCAATTTGGATGCGCGAACCTGGTTACAAGTTGTATTCGTACTTTTTTGGTGTCAATCTTGATGAGGTTGCTGAGGACGACTTGACTACCTATAAAAACTTGGGTGAATTCTTTTACCGTAAACTCAAACCTGGTGCCAGAATTATCGACGAAAATTCCCCTCTAGTTTCCCCTGCTGATGGTAAGATTCTCCATCTTGGTATCATTAACGATGGACAAGTGGAACAAGTCAAGGGTATAACCTACTCACTAGATGCTCTGTTGGGCAGTGCCGGTAAGGTCAATTATGCTGCCCCTTCGCACCACGTTAATTTTGATGAAACTACTGAGGAAATTATTGAACGTCATAAAGAGTTTGCTGTTGTCAATAACATTTCCTACACTGTCGATGATCTCATTGGTGGCTCTCCCGACTCTACGCAGGTGATCGAAGACCAGGGTGACGCTACGGAAAATGCTGTTTCTTCTTCGACCGTTGCCAAAGTTGCTAAAGATCTGTACTCTGGTCCCTATACCCCTGTTGAAGGTAAAGAGTTGTTTTTCACTGTTATCTACCTTGCTCCCGGTGATTACCATCGTTTCCACTCTCCCACCAACTGGGTCTCTGAACTCCGCAGACATTTTGCTGGTGAATTGTACAGCGTTGCTCCTTACTTTCAAAACCGTCTTAGCAACCTTTTTGTTCTCAATGAGCGCATTGCATTGCTAGGTAAGTGGAAGTATGGCTTTTTCAGCATGACCCCCGTTGGTGCAACCAACGTTGGTAGCATTTGTTTACATTTTGACAAGGACCTGACTACGAACACGGTCTACGAGTCTCCTATTACATCAGACGCTGAGTCTACATCATCTGCCAGCAGCACCAGCAGTAAGAAGCGCGTCCAGAAGGCTACCTGCTATGAGGCAACTTATCAGAAAGCCAGCCCTTTGCTGAAGGGCTACCCAATACTAAAGGGCCAGGAGATGGGAGGTTTCAAACTTGGCAGTACTGTCGTGCTTGTTTTTGAAGCTCCCAAGAACTTTAAGTTCAAGGTCAAAAAGGGTGAAGTTGTCCGTGTTGGCCAGTCTCTTGGTGACTTTGAGGAAGATACCGTCGAGTAAATGATAGGTAGACTACTCTCCATTCAATAACAACTAGTGATAATTTCGATTTCATTCAATGATTGAGTCCTTTTTATTATTATCTGTTTTTTATTGAAAAAAAAAAGGCATAACCAAGCGCTAAAGTAAAACGCCATCTTTCATATACAATTAGATAATTCTATAAATAGTTAGATAGGGATGATTATTTGTGCTCTAGTCACATTCTCTTCTCTGTTTCGTGGTCTGCAAGTACCATTCTCAGCTTTTTTTTTTTTTTTTTTTTTCTCTTATAACTTGCAAGAATTTTCAGTGGTGACATATTTTTCATCTTTCAACAGGTTGAAACTATCACAAACTAACATGTACAAAAAAAAAATCTCCATATAACTTATTAATACAAAAAATGCATCCTGCTTAAAAAAGAAAAAAAAACAATAGTTTTTTTGTTTTTTACTATACTTTTTTTTTTTTTATTAAAAATGTACATGTATTCACACATTCTATTTATTTTACTCCATATTTCTTCAACTGTATCTATTCTACATGTTCTTCTTTTCATCCGTAACCTTGCTAACCGCAGTTTCTCTACTAGGAATAATGACACGGCGCTCCACGATTTTACACAACTCATCTATAATAATAACAGGAAAACTGATCCAGACCACGGCCAACCACTCTTCCTGATTAAGTGGTACTGTCTCAAACAGAACCTGCAACCAAGGAATGTACAGAATGGCAAGATGAAGCACAATGGATAAAGCAATAGCGTAAATGAGGTACATGTTTCTCCAGATGGGGAATGTGAGCAAACTGTCAGATTCACTAAGGTTGTTGGCTGCGTTGAGCATTTCAATAATAACTAAAATGGATAACGACATTGTGGAACCGTGGTGAGAAAAGTCGTTTGTGAACATCTCGCAGCCAATTTCGCTGAATTCAGTTGCACAGCTATGAAAATGTGACAGTTGATAAAAGGAGATTTGTGGACCTTGGCTGTAAAAGATAAACCACCAGACATAACCAAAAACTGTTGCAGCACCCACGTAACTGCCAACAATCATGTATCGAAGAAATAACCACTTACCAACAATTGGCTCATCACGAGGGCGGGGAGGGCGGACCATGACTTCATTATCTGAGGGATTAAATCCAAGTGCCGTGGCAGGCAATCCGTCCGTTACCAAATTGACCCATAACAACTGAACAGGAATCAAAGCTTCTGGCAGACCCAATAGTGCTGTTAAAAAAATAGAAACAACCTCACCAATATTGGAAGAAATCAAGTATCTAATAAACTGTTTGCTGTTGTTGTAAATGGTTCTACCTTCTTCAATCGCAGCTTCAATAGTGCTAAAGTTGTTATCAGCAAGAACCATATCTGCAGACAGGCGCGCAACATCGGTACCACTACCCATAGCAATACCAATATTAGCGCATTTTAGTGCAGGTGCGTCGTTGACGCCATCACCAGTAACAGCAACTACCTCTCTGGCATCTTGTAACTTCTGAACAATAAAAGCCTTATGTCTAGGCTCGACTCTACTAAAAAGTCTTGCAGTTTTCAAAACCTCTGACAGCTCTTCTTCTGAAAAAGTATCAAGATCTCTACCAGTAAAAGAAAGACTTTCGGTGGGTTCATTCTTACCAATTATACCTACGTCCTTACAGATAGCCTCGGCAGTGTGCTTGCTATCACCAGTAATTACAATCACACGAATACCAGCGCCCTTGCATGTTTTTATACTTTGTGCAACTTCAGGACGAGGAGGATCGCGAACTGCCGCAAAACCAACAATGCTCAAACATGTCTCAATTTCCAAAAACTCTTCGGGAGTGTTGGCATTTTCAATCATCTTTTCGTCACTAGCGGAAATAGCCTTTTGCGCAAATGCAATGATGCGAAGACCCTGTTTACCATATTCGGTAGCCAGACTAAGAAATTTAGACGAAACTTCTTGAGTGAGAGGCAATTCCTTCAATCCACCATCACCTGAACAGCTGAAGGAAGTAGATTTTGAAAGCAGATTTTCTAACGCGCCTTTGACTAATAAAAGGGACCCTTCAGAACCTTTAACAGCCACGGACATACACTTTCTGTCTCTGGAAAATTCAAGAGTAGAGTTAACTTTGTATTGAGATCCGTATAAGGCATTCACGGGTGTAATGGATGAAGAACCAGGGACAGGGATGCCAAGCTTTTCAACAAGAACTTTAAGCGCAGCTTCAGTAGATTCACCAACGAACCCATAAGTGCTGTTTGACTTTGTGATTTTTGAAGTGTTACAAAGAGCACATAGTCTAGAAATTGCCTCTAAAGAAAATGAATCCTTAGCATAAACCTGTTGACCATTGTTGGTAACCGAACCACGAGGAGTGAAATCAATACCATCAACATCAAGAGAAACAGGCTCACCTTTATCATTCAGATAAACAACGTTAGACACGCACATTTGATTAGTAGTAAGTGTTCCAGTCTTATCAGAGCAAATTACAGTAGTGCTTCCAAGAGTTTCAACACTGGGCAGGTTGCGGACAATAGCATTTCTTGCGGCCATTTTTTTGGTGCCAAGAGCTAAACAGGTAGTAATTACAACAGCAAGACCTTCAGGAATAGCAGCCACGGCAAGAGCAATAGCAATTTTGAAGTAGTAAATCGCGCCCTTGAGCCAACCATTATGTACAGGATCAGAAAAATTACCAATATTGATCAGCCAAACGAGAACACAAATAACAGTAATAACTTTTGCAAGCTGTTCGCCAAAGTCATCAAGCTTCTCCTTCAAAGGAGTGGGGACCGAAATTTGGCTGACAATGCTTTGGTGAATATCGCCAATTGCGGTTTTTTCACCAGTGAGAACAACAACGGCAAGTGCGTGACCATATGAGACAGTGGTGCCACTGAAAACAATACATTCTTGATCCTGTTTCACAGCCTGAATATCTTTAACAGCATCAATAGATTTTGTGACACTTTCACTTTCGCCAGTCAAAATAGACTGATCAACTCTAAATGCCTTTGATGTAATATTTAACAATCTGCAATCTGCAGGCACCAAATCACCTAACGACAATTCGACAATATCTCCAGGAACCAATCCAGCAGGATTGATTTTCGTGAAGGAACCGTCCCTGAAAACTTTTGCCTCTCCAGTGGAATATTCACCAAGAGCAGCAATAGATTCTTCTGCGCTTCTTTCCTGACGAACACCTACAAAGGCGTTGAGAACGAGAATCGAAAGAATGACCGCGGCGTCGACAAATGATGTAATGCTGAACTCTTCCTCAAAAAAGCCTAGGACAAAAGAAGCCACAGCTGATGCTAAAAGAATTAATGTAAGCTGATCTTCAAATTGAGCCAGAATTAGACTGAACAGCGATGTAGGTTCTTCTTCGGCTATCGCATTGGCGCCATATTTTTTTATGTTTTCTTCAACTTGATCAGAGGTTAATCCAGTCTTCACGTCAACATTAAGGGCACGA
The DNA here is from genome assembly GCA_013305925.1 of Geotrichum reessii. NCBI lineage: Eukaryota > Fungi > Ascomycota > Dipodascomycetes > Dipodascales > Dipodascaceae > Geotrichum > Geotrichum reessii. The sequence goes on from QVTG01000334.1 coordinate 6,433, forward strand.
ACAACCTCTTTTGTAGAATGAATGAATGCATTTTCCATTTCAAGATAAATTCTATTGCTGAAAATTGAGTGCAATAAAAAGTAAAATAAAAAAAAAGAATATAAACCTAAGCAGGAGAAAGAGAATAGAAATGAGAGGAAGTGCGCAAATGTTAGAATTTGAAGTTTGGTTCTATGGATTTCTATTTCCTGTGACGTTTACATGTCATAATTAATTGAAAATAAAATGCCCTTACCCACAACAGTTGATGGACAAGCTACAGACAGCTTGGTCAAGTCAATAACAGCGTTTATCAGATGTTCAAAACATAAATAAAAAGTAGATCTCAGCAGCAAGATCTAAATATATATTATATATAATCATTAGCAAGTTTGCTTTCTATTTACATTTATTTACAATTCTATCTGATTTGCGACCATACCTCTTCACGAGGAACTTGGGCTCTCTATTATGTTTCATATTTGACCGCTCAGACAATTCCTTGTGAATATCTGCCATATGAACTCCTAAATGTCGTAGCTCATGGAGACTCCAATTGATAACTTGCGTGTTGCCCTCGGCTATGGCTTTATCGGCGATAGATCTAATAGCAATAAGTTGTTTTCTGGTCGACGGTAAACGAATCTTTGAGGCTTTGTGTGATCCGCTCTGCCATTGAATCCATTGAAGTCTGGCTTCTTTAGATCCATGAGATTTAAGCAACTTCTTGATAATAAGCATTGAAATACTATCAAACATGGGATCACTCTCAGGAAGATTTTTATATGCCAGATCAATGAATTCATTAAAAATATCATACTCATCATGATCTATTGCATAATTAAGAATATCACCATATGCTAGTCTGGCAATTGTGGGTGAACTGTTTCGGCAAAGCTTTGAAGCTGTTGCAAGTCCGTTTTTTTGAGCTAAAGCACCTTGAACAACCATTGCAAACTCAAGGGGTAACAATGTCTCCTGTCGTCGATTGATTTCCTGCAATATCTTTTCAGCACCCACATTATCGCCAAAGGAAATATGCAAATGCAAAAGTGAGGTGAGAATATTTCTTTTGATAGGGGCTTGAAGCTTGTGATAAATTTCCATAGCCAGCTCCCGATTTTTTGTTCGAGCGCAATATGAAAAAAGCGGACCCGTTAGTCCATCGACAGTATAGTACTCTGGAGGAACAAGATCAATTAATTTTTTGCAGAGATGTCGATATTTTCTATTTTTTGAAAACTCTCTAATCATTAAACCTATAATTTCAATGTTGAGCTTTTTTGCCGGAGGTTGTCGGGTTAAAAATTGTTGTGTGAGAGCAGAGGCACGAGAGGTGTTGTTGTGTAAAAGGTTGATTTTAATAAGCTCAAAAAGAGTGGTCAAAGGAATCATACCGCCCGGAATACGTGTTACAAAGTCATAAACGTCGTTAATCAAAGTAGGAAATGTCATTTTCGACAATCGAATTGCACTCTCTATCATACCGGATTTTTCTTTGGTCGTCAGAGTAATACGTACATTTTTTATTCGCTTAGTCATCTCGACAATAGCTTTAATGTTGAATTGACCTTGCAATTGATGCGGAATCAAAAGAAGTCTGATAACCTTTTTTACTACATCATTTGTCAAAAGGTTAACTTCGTCAAGCCGAATGCAAATTGATGATGCTAATAAGGGCTTTCCCATGTTGCAAGCTGTGTTGACAATTTCAGTAGCAATCAATTTGGGATCTGAACTAGAGACTTGATTAACCTTGAAGCTACTTGTGAGTTTTGGACGATATTCGGAGTTCCAAAAATTGAAAACTTGGGAAACTATATCATGCTTTCCTTCAAGAAGAAGAGTGGTGCAGTTGTCCAATAATAGGACATACCCCAGAGCTTTGTCATGAAGATTGAGAAGTGATAAAATGTAAAATGCTGAAGTTGAAGTGTTCTTGCTAGAAATTAAAGAACTCAGATGGTCGTTATTATCTGGTTTGACATGAGTTATTAAGTGTTGATAGTATTCTGATTCTAGTAACAAGCGGATGGCGGCTTTATTAGATTTCAATCGATTAAGTTCATCAAGTAAAGAACCCCCATGTTGTTCAAATTGTTTTCCAACAAGCCCTGATATCGTTGACTCAATTAGTGTTGAAAGAGACGGTTCTGGCATTGGGATACTTGGCTTTGCATCAGGACTAGAGATCGGTTGATCAGAAAATAGCCTTGGGGTAGGGCCAAAACTATATTGTCGCTGAACAGAGACTCTTCCCACAGGAACCATTGTCCGTAGTGTGTAAGATACTCTAATAGAGTTACATCGCGATAATATTTGACAAAAGTCAATAGTTGCTATGCGAGGCATGATGATGTCTGGTAGAAAAACTTGCAGTAGAGGTCAAGTTAGAGGCTATTATAAAAATAGTGAGTAAAGCATTCCAACCGTTAACCTGAATAGAAAAAAAAAACACTCTTTGAATGTTGCAAATTGTTAGGCGTTATCTAAGCCAATAACCAAAATTATGAGTATTCAGATCTCAAAAAATGTGAGAACTTAACAGAATTCGTGTGTACCCCAGAATCGTTGATGGCAATGTTTTATATTGAAATATTCAATTGATTTACTCAATCACCGATAAAAATTTATTTTTTTGATCAAATTTTCTGTTCTGAAATTTACGCAAATCATACTTTTATGCATGAACTTTATGTCATTTTTTTTTTTGAAAATAAACGTCGCAAGCAATTCCAACCAGCTAAATTAGTTAGGAAAACAAAAAGGTCATCATCACAAGTCAACTCCTGGAGACCAAACAAACATCTGTTAGTTTTCTGTTCCTACCGCTACTCTTCTTCAATTACGCAAAGAAAAACCTCAATTTCACTTTATTCAGCTACTATATTTTATTTACATTTCATTTATTTATTTATTTGTCTGACGATATTTATTACTCTATTTGATTTATTTATTTATCTATTTATTTTACAATCTCACTACTTTCAACCCAATTTATGAAGTTTCGCACTTCTACGCAATAAACAATTAAATGAGATCTAAACAACCACGGCGCTATTGAAGGAAATGAATACAGTGAAGATTACTCCAGTTGCTTCTTTGGTTCCTCCCTTGGATGCAGGTCCATCAAGGTCGGGAACAAATCGTAATATCTCCTATCCGGATTTAAGAGTATTTAACGACAGTGAACGAAGAAGCTCTGAATCAACACGGTCAGGTCCAGCTTCCACCACTAAAATTCAAGATCTTCTTGCTCAACTGAAAGTTGAGAATCAGATTAAAAGAGGTGCAGAGAATATGCTTCAAGTCTTAGACGAACAAAAGGGACAATCTAGTAAAGATCAACTTCAGAAAGATTTACTTGCCCGACAGCAACTTGTAGAAACTCAGCTTGATGCCGTCAATGCAAAAATAGCATTATTAAAAGACCAGCTTCACGATTTAGGAGTGTCAAGTAAGCATTTATTTTTCTTTTTTTGTTATTTTGCAGCACAGTGTTAGCTAACTTTTATCAGAATCTTCATTGGACGTGGATAATGATGATTTTGGTCCTTCAGAAATTAGATCAAGTACAATATTAGCTACTATCGAACAGGATGATGAGCTTGATTTGGGTATGTGATTTGTTTGATTAGAAAACTCTACATTATGCTAACAATTTTTTGTTTTCAGAGTCAAAGTCTAGAACTTCTAGTCCAACTCTATCTCTAGAAGACATAATGAAATCATTGGAAGACTATCAACAAAGTTCTGAAACATTGGTAGATCGTGCTAATGATTTGGTTAGTCTTCTTCAACGTCACTCAGTTTTAAAATATGATATTGTTGTTTCCCAACTATATGAAAAGTACGTGCTCCTACTCACTCCTGATAGATACTATTATCATCATTTTTTCATACTGACAACACACAATTTTATAGAATTCGCATGTTTCTACTCCACAAACGCACAGAAATGGTAGCAGCAGGCTACCGAATTGCCCGATATTCTATTACAACATCAGAATCGATAAAGAGTTTGCAAAGACTTCAAATTGAAATATTTATTATCAGATCATTAACAAAGGATTCAAAGTGTCATATTGAGCGATTACAAGCGATAAAGCTCATTCGAACTATTCTTGAGTTTCCTGATTCTGGCGTCCAGGAGATATCGGTAGGCATTATTAGAGCATTAGTATCAATTTGCGAACAAAACGATGATATGTTAAAAAATATTGCATTAGAAACAATGACTGAAATTTTTATTCTCAATCCCGAGAATGTCAACAGTGCTGGTGGTACTCGTGTCCTATTGCAGTGCGCGATCGACGGTCCATATGAACTTTCACCTTCTATTTGTATGGCCTTCATGTATGTCATCAACAGTCCACGACTGCGAAACTCAGTGAATTTGGAGGATTTGGAATTTTTAGTTTCAGCATTCACCGATTTACAAACTAAAAGTCATGTTAACGCAGAAAAACTTCAAAATAGCGCACGAATATTGTCTTCGATATTGTCTACTTGGCCGGGTTTGATAACTCTTTGTTCAAATGACTTTTATCCGTTAAAGTCTCTCATTGGATGTTTTCAGTACCCTATTCCAACTCTAAGAGACAAATTAATGGACATTTTTTTTTCAATATTTCGTATTAAGCCATTATCGTGGTCCTCATCATTTCTTGCTGGACGACGATTGACGACATTTGGGCGTGTTGCTGATACTCGAAGTGACTTCAATTACATGGACTATGCGACTTCTTCAATACCTGATTCCTCATTTACTAAAAACTACACTGCTTTACTTTTGGCAATCACTTTACATTGTAACTTAATGGAGAATCTGATACCGATGCTAACGGATAACGAAGATGTTGGTAACGCACGACGAGCGACATTGTTGATTGGGGAACTAATTGATCTTGCATCAAACATACTTCCGGAGGAACGACTACTTAAGCTTGTATCACTTCCAGGCCTAGTCGAGACGCCAACCAGCAAGAGAAATGACAGAATAGTTGCATCAGCTGCTATTTTTCAAATTGACAAAATTTCAAGAAACATTTATAAAGCACGGTATCCTCGTGACAACAATGATACAAGAGGATCATCCATGTCTATGCAGGTCAAGGTGAAAATGGGTGTTCAGATAGACGATGTTAGTTTTCGACAGCTAATGGCTGATACACAGGTTCTCACAACTAAGACATTTACGAGATGGAACTGGGATGCATTGACAGAGCTGATTCAAGGTCCTCTTCTTAGCCCTAAGCGGCTTGAGGAGTCGATCAAAACTACAAAATTTATGAAAAGACTAATGTCCTTTTACCGGCCTTTTAAATACCGGTTTTCTTCTATTAAAAAGACCCGACCGAACCAAAAATGCGTCAAGGTTGGAAATGCATTATTCAAAACTTTATTGCAGAGCAAAGAAGGTATCAAATATCTTAACGAAAACAAGCTATTGAGTCAAATTGCCGAATGTTTGGCTCAGCTTGACCCTATGAGTGGTATCAGTTCTCCTGATCCTTTATTTTCAAAACAAAGACTGGAAAATACACTAAGTTCTGGCTACTTTAGTTTGCTTGGTACTTTAAGTGCTGATGCCAATGGCATGGCTATGATGGAGAATCGTAACATGTTCAACATGTTTTATCATTTGAGTGAACTGCGGAGCAGAGAAGATTTGATTTGCAATTTTTTACGATTTATGAATTTTGAGCTACAAGGACACCCTCGAATTATTTTAGCTAAAGCACTCACTACTGGTCAGAAAAATGTGCGATTATTTGCTACCGCTCATTTAAAAACTCTCTGCAATGCCCGAGAAGCGACCCAAAAGTGGGCAATCAAACTTTTGGTAACTCAACTTTATGATCCTGAGGTCGAGGTATGCAAGATGGCGGTGGAGGTTTTGGAAGAGTACTGCAAGGATGCCAACAACCTTGAATACTTTGTACATTTGCAACCGTCTTTAGACCATCTAGGTGATATTGGAAACCCGCTTCTTCTCAAGTTTCTGTCAACTTCTAGGGGTTTTCAATATCTTAAAGATATGGATTATGTTCATCAGGAGATGGATAATTGGTTTCACGGTCAGAATGACATTTACGTAAGCCAGATTGAAGAATATCTAGAGAAAGCACATTCTCCTTGGCCAGTATTTGGCCGAGAGAAAGACAGTATTACTAGTATTGTGCCCCGACACTTTTATGGCGAGATTACACTCACAGAGGAAGGGTGTCAGTTACTGCGTCTAAAGGGACACTTTGAAATGTTTTGCAATTTTATTCAAGAAAATGGGTTGAACTGTTACGATGATGACACTCTTGTCAAACTTAAGGGCTGTTTGTGGGCAGTTGGACACGCAGGTTCCAATTCTTCTGGCGCATCATTTCTTGAATCTACTGGTGTTGTAAACGATATTATCAAAATTGCCGATCAATCTGCTATCTATAGTCTTAAAGGGACAGCATTTCTTGTGATTGGTCTGATTTCTTCGACTGTGGAAGGGTCTGAAATTTTGGATGAGCTTGGATGGGAAAGTGTTGAGAGAGTAATGGGATATCCATTGGGAATTTGTTTACCTCAAAACTTGAAGGACTTTGTTCACAAGTCGAAACTAGACACGCTAAACGACGATGATGAAATGAAAGAGGAGGCGTTTCCCCATGTTCAGACGGACCCTGTCAAACGAGCTATTGTTGAAGCGCTATCTAATCTTAGCAACCAAATTTTGGCGAACGATGCGTCACGACGATTGGTTGAACTATCGAGGAAGCATGGTGAGCGATTTCGGTCTGTGGAGCAGTTTGTTGAGGTTATGACGCTGATGGAGAAGTACAAGTACAAGTTGCCGATTCGAAAGTTTATTTTTGAGCTCTTTGACACCGGGTACTTACTTGAGAAGATGACAGCTCGGAAATCTCAATCTGGTAGGAAGAATCGTAATGGAACTGGTGAGTCTCGTAAGTCACAACAGAGTATTCATATGGATAGACAATCACATTAATAGTATTTTTTTTTTTTCTGTTTTTCTTATAACTGAATCAAAAAAAAAAAAAAAATTAATAATAAAATAAAAAGGACTAGTGTAGATATGGTTTTTGATTCTGATATTACGTATTATTGTTATCATTATTATTAGGCTTTTGAAATTCATATCATAATTATCGTGTATTAAAATAAGCTGAAAAAATCTTCTTTTTTTTTTTTGCATGTGAAATTTCAACATGAAAAAAATTAGTTTTTTTTTTTTTTTAATTTATTTTTTAAAAAAAGTCCTGCCCCAACACAAACAATAATAAAACTTACAAGTTCATTATTATATACGAAATCATGTTTTTTTTTTTTTTACATCAAAGTCTCAAAAATAAAAATAAAAAATAAAAAAGTCAATGAAATTTATATTGTTTGGCAAACATGTTTTTTTTTTCATAATAGTGATAATAAAAGACCTGAATTTTATAGACCTTTTCATCATAGTTTTGTAATATTGATATATTTCATTTACATAGTATGATGGGGTTAACAAGTGGTAACATGCTGTTTATTATGTACGGACTTTTTTTTTTTTCCAGTTAGATAGCCTAATATCAGATATTTTATTATTATGATTTATTTTGATAATGTTTGTATGTGTTGGTTCAATATTATCACTATCAAACAACCTGATTAATTTTAAATCTATTATTATAATTATTCAAGTGGTGTTTTTATATACGTATTATTGTTTATAAATATATAGACCTCTATATCAGTTTCCACCCCTTTTTTATTTTTTTTTTTTTGAAAAACTTTTTTTTTTTTTTTTTTTGATTATTTTGCATCGACTTTTTTTTTTTTTTTTCTTTCTCACTTTACGTATCTAGTCTCTTTTATTTTATTTCAACTTTTTTTTTTTCTTTTTCATGATGACTATCAACACCCCAAAGCTATTTCAAGAGCATTATGTCGACTTAGATAACCCTGGATCGGTCGAACCGCTTCTGTACGAGATATTTCCAGAATGGTCCAACAATAGTTATAGTTCATCCAACCTGATTTCACACGATGCTGCCAATAAATCATACAACAAGGATCATCGGCCTCTGCAGATCACTCAACTGACTGGTGGTATCACAAACAAACTTTTCCAGGCTTACCATCATCCGACTGACACCAAGCTTCTGGTCAGAGCTTATGGTAACGGCACCTCTGCTATTATCGACCGCGATCGCGAAATCGCGACTCATATCCATCTCTATGAAAAAGGACTGGCTCCGCGACTGTTTGCACGATTTGGAAATGGTCTCGTTTATCAGTTTCTAGAAGGTAAAGCATCAGAGTATAAATGGCTCAGCCTTGACAACGTTGCTGACGCCGTTGCTAGACGGCTCAGCCAGTGGCATAATGTACTTGAGCCAAACAAAGTGGAGGAACTCATAATTCAGCAAAAGAAGACAGCTGACAGTGACTGGGCTTTAAATTTTTCCAGAAATCTATGGGAACTGTTGGAAAACTGGATTGATGTGATGCCTGAAAACGTTGTCAAAAACTACAGCAAATCCGAGCTAAAACAGGAACTCAACTGGATTAAGGCTACTATTGGCGACAAGGGTGGAAATCTTGTTGTGGCGCACTGCGATCTTTTAGCCGGTAATGTGATTGTTCCTAGTGATTTTGATCCCACACTTGGGCCAACTAGTGAATGTGATAGTGTAAGCGACTGTAGTACTAGTATTACCAAAGAGACAAAGATCAATGTCTCATTTATTGACTATGAATATGCCATGCTTGCGCCGCGCGCATTTGATTTGGCAAACCACTTTATGGAATGGCAAGGGTTTGATTGCATTACCGAGCTGATACCAGCGCCTGAAATGGATAACGTGGTGCTTCGCAAATGGGCTCGATCATACTTGGGATTTGATCGCAACGAGAATGATGACAGTCATGAACGTGCTGCTGTAGACCAGCTGCTTAACCAGGTTTTTGCTTATTGGGGCATGCCTGGATTTTACTGGGGCGTGTGGTCTGCGATCCAATCGTTTATTTCTGATATTGATTTTGACTATGCTAGTTATTCTAATCTTCGCTTAGAAGAGTATACAAAATGGAAAAAGACCCATGGCAGCGCCATTTAATGTTTGATTACAACCAAAGAAACAAATAAACTTGACTTTTTTTTTTGTTTGTTTTAATTAGCTTTTGTTTTTCATGTGTGATGTAATGATTTTTTTTTTCCTTGCACCCTCTCTTAACTGACATTGTATTTTTTTTAAAAAGAAAAAAATAAATGCTCACACGACACCAAGAAATATTAATAATTAAAAAAAAAAAAAAAAAAGATGATGGGGTATTAATTGTCAGAAATTTGGATTGTGTTGCAATTATAATTATATTTTTGTTATATAAAATAATAAATAAAAAAAATCACAAATAATGTCCTTAGTAAATAGTTTTTTTTTTTTTTTTTTTTTTTAAAAAAAAAACCCCGTCAAAATAACATTGTAATAATAATAATAATAAATACTAACGACCAATTTCTAATAGTTATAAAAATAATGATAAATGATAATAAAAAATATTTCTATGTCCCAATAAAATGTCCAAAATATACATGTATCCATAAGACTCATCTTCCTCTCTCCCCTCTACCTCTGTAAGTATATATGTATATATATACAATTGTTAAAATCTATGCAATGACTTGGAGGGTCCGGCTCCTCCGTTATTGTTATTGTTTCGGTTATTGCTCAGTACCCTAATAAGCCCCTCTGCCGTTGTCATATCGTCAAGTTCCATTGACATGCGAATGTTATCAAGAGATGTACGCGGTGGTTGCTGCTCATTGCGAAGCCGGGTACGCGCAAAGTCAAGTGACTTGCGCACTTGCTCAAGCTCCGCGTTATTTCCATCATTGTGCGTGGCTGTCATGCCGTTGGGGTACATATCATTAGTGTCAAAACTAACAAATGGCTCGGGCCCCGCTCCGCCGCCGGCTTTGCGAGAAAGAGCAGAATGGGGTTGATGCATTGTGTGCTCATTGTTGTAAGTAGTGTTTTTGTTCATATGACTATCATTATCATAATCTTGGTCGTCGTCAAGACTGGGCTCCAAGTCCTTGCCAATTATAGAAGCCCGCTTGCTGCCGCGGCCCCACGTACTGCGGCGACTGCCTGACCGGTTCACATCGCTCGTTATAGTCTCCTCCTCTTGGACAACAATTGTGTTGGCATGCGGGTCAATGACACTGTTAACATCGTACTCAGACGAGTTACTCCGTATCGTCTTACCAACATACGAATTTTCTTGCGCCTGGAAAAGCTCGTCCTCCTCGCGCATTAGCTGATGGATGGCAGTCAGACCTCGGTTTTCTTCTGTAATACTGGGCAGGTTATCATAATAGCCCATGTTCCAGCGTTCGCGGATTAAATCCACGTCCAGTGGCCAAAAGATTTTTTGTGCAGATTTGATCACATAATGGGGCAGCATACACACGCAAATTCCCAACAGACTGACGGCCCAGAAGCTCGCTGATTGAAGCATTTCGTTGCCCATACTGTATACTTCTCCCGATGCTGTAAATGCAGAATAGATTCCTGTCCAAATGAAAACAAGCATACTAGAGACCAGACTCACTATGAGAGAAATAATATCCCACCGATTCTGGTTTGAAAGGGTGTACAAATTACACGAAAATACTGCAATAGTACAAACAGAAAGACCCATCCAAAATCTGTGGTCAAGAGATCTGCCCGACTCACTAATGCTAATGCCACCAAGGTAGGTGAAAAAAGGAAAGAAAAACGATACCAAAGATTGGTAAATACCATCAACCATATAAAACCAAAATTTACCTTGAGACCAATCTAGTCCCAAAATGCCACGCTGGTAGAGCTGGGGCACGGCAAGTGAAATCTTATCTTCAACGTCCTGATCCAACACTCCCATCAGAATAACTGGTACCGAAGTAAAGGCCAAATTGAAGAACATGACATAAGTGTACTCAAACAAATAAGCGCCATCAAAGTTTGAAAAGGCACCGTACCAGAAAAGGGTTAAAGCAAAAACAACATTCTTGTAAAAAAAGTTTGGAATCATTTCAGCCAGGCGCTTGTATGACCATCGACCATGAACCAAAAGTAATCTAGTCAGGAATTGAAACTGACCAAGAGCGTAATCAGATGACATAACTGCCGCTCTACCCTCTTCACCTGCAATACCAACACCAACATCAGCTTCCTGAATCATGGCCACATCGTTGGCACCATCACCAATTGAAAGAGTCATAACACCAAGATTTATCTTGACCAGACGAACAACTGCTGCTTTTTGAGCAGGACTAACACGGCAGCACAACACAGACTTACATTGCTTACATAGCAGCAAAAATTTGAGCTTGATTCTATCATCTAAACACAGTTTCAAAGTATCACCATCAATAACCACAGCATGATGAATTGATGGTGGACTATGGTCAAGTCGGGCTTGATCTAGAGCTTCATCAGTCGCAACAAGCCCAAAATACTTTTGAAGGTAATCTGTGAGTAATGCATCAGCTGCCTGTATGCTATGCTCTTCAGTACGCAAAACTAGTAGCTCCATGTCATTATCAAGGAGGTTGCACGAAAAGCCAATGTTGATAGCAGTCTCTACTTTGTCACCAGTCAATACCCACAGTTTGACACCAGCGTGACCCAGCAACGCAATAGACTGTGGGACACCGTCCTGTAAACGATCTTCAATAGCAGTGCCACCCAGCAATGTCAAATTGCGCTCTAAAGCATCAGCAACCTCCTCCATTTTGTCTTCACGATTAGTGAGAGCGGAAGAAGCAATTTCATGCTCTCGGTTGAATTGCTGATACTCTTCTAAAGTCAACTCCCTTTGGGCGATACATAAAGTACGAAGACCCTCGTTAGCAAATTGCTCTAAATGAAGAGCGGTCTCAGAACATAAAAGTTCTTGATCGTTAGGCTTCAAACGAGAGTAGATGACACTATCAGCACCTTTGCAAAGAAGTAAAATGCGGTCAGTACCGTTGAGGCCTTGTTTGGGGAACTTGATAATGGCACTCATTCTCTTTCTAGTCGAGTTAAACTCCAATACATTGAGAATTTTGTATTCTTGATCAAGGCCGCCAACGTTCACAATAACACCGCTTTGCGTTCTGTCGATAAAACTGAAACCAACATCGCGAGCAGCGCCAACAAGAGCTGCCTCATCAGGAGATTGCGCTTTGAAATCAACTCTGCCAGGATAAGTATTAGAAGGTTCTGAAATCACTGAGTGACACAAAGCTAGCGCCAACATGAAATGCTGATTAGCCATTTTTTGGTCTTCACCACTAGCGCCTTCGAGATCATTGACAAATTGAGAAGATACAAATGTCAGCTCATCGTCAACAAGCTGCGGGTTATCATGAAGCTTGTGTAAGTGCTCTAGCATGGCAGCCCGATCTCTTGCAATCTCAATAGCCATTTCCTGAGCTTCAGTATCAACATCAATACCGTCTCTCTTTCGCATACCAGCCAGGGCTTCAGTATAGGCCTTACCGTAGGCAACACCATTGATTGTGCACTTTTTGAATTCCATGACATTTTGTGTTAAGGTGCCTGTTTTATCCGAAAAAATATACTCAACCTGACCGAGGTCGTCAGAAATATTCCATGACTTGGGAGTACATGGGTAGTCAAGTGGTGCATAGTACATGAAAACATCGCTGTAAATGAAAAAGGCTTGAATCGTTTTTACAATTTCAATGGAAATGTAGAGGGAAATTGGGACCAATGACTGGTATAGAATTACAGCCGCCCAAAATGTAACTATGCCGTCTACAGGCGCGGAACCGCCGATAGAGCCGAACTCAAAATATGTGATTGAGGTATTTGACATGGCAAATGAGACTCCGTTAAAAATTCCTGAAAGAAAACACAAAATAAACAAAAGAACAAAATTGCAAATGACGCTAAAATTTAATTCACGTGAGATCTTGCTTTTCTTTGAGGGAGTTTCTCCGGAATTAATGATAATTTTTGTGTCTGGACCAGTGAAAACCACGACACCGATAACCCATTTTGTGTTTCTTAAAGAACAACCACGCAGTAAAAGGTTATTGATCGAAATGGGTTCCGATCCAATGGGGGGTTCTTGACCGGTACTAGGATCGTAAAGAGGACTGCTGTATTGATACCACTTGGCAACACCATTAAATGTGTAAAGGTTTGGTTGAGGCTGTTCAGATTCAATCCAGAAAGTAGCGCGTTCGCAATCGGCAGAGTGTTTAATGCCCTCACCGCATTTGAGAGCCTGTCTGACTTTTAAGTTCGTTTCACCGTCTAGATTCTTTGTCTCAACATAACAAGCACCGTCAGTGTCAGACGTAGCCAAAACCACGATATCAGCTGGAATCTCGTCGTTGTTGCTAATACGAACAAAATCACCAACTCGGACATTTTTCCAGTAGTCATGTTTAAATTTAGCTTTACCAGGTGTTTTTCGGGTGTAATCAAGCACTGAACCAACCGAGCCTTCTGCTTCTGTGAAAGGATTAATCGAATCATCATTTACTGCAAATGACATGGTCGAATACGGCCTGGTAGGGGGAACGACCTCAGTGCTCAGGTCTTTCATCTCATGACCAATAGATGCCATAGACTTTACGGTCATTGAGGTAGTCAGTTCACTGCCAAAAGCTTCATCTTTGATTTCCTTTCCCTCATTTTTCGTTTTCTTTTCCTTGACGTACGCTGCGGCTTTAAACATGCCTCTGCTTGTCGCCTTTTTAAACTTTCTCCAAAACGAAATGTTGTCATCAACGACGTTGGGATTGTGCCAGTAAGATAAAATCTGTGTTCTAGTATTGTTGAGTTCAAGATCTAGCAAAGTCCTTCTATAATCTTCAATAGCGTCCTTTATCGCGGTAATAACAACAATGACAATAATAGGTACCGATGCCATGCCGGGAGAAGCAACACCAAAAATTGGAAATGCCTATATTGGGACAAGGTTAGTAAAATAGCTGATAAAAAAAAAATAGATACTAATCAAAAAAAAAAAAAAAAAATCAAAGTATTTTAAAAGCACACATACACCTAGAATAACAATGAATAAAAAGTAGATATTGGCGACATTTTGAAATTGAAAATACAGGTTTTTAGGAATGAACGATAAAGGCGTGTATTTTGCAGTTCTGATTTTATTTCTAGCGTATTGTTTGATGGGAGTTCCAGTTTCTTCGTCAAGCATGTCTGGAGGTAAATGCATATTGAAGTATACCTTGTGTGGTTCGGTATCGGCAGATTCCTGGTGATCTAAATTTTCAAAAGAGTCGTCATCTGTATTGTCAAGCTTTGCAGAGGCAGATCTAGACCCTGAGCGAGCAAAAATTGACTTGGATCGCTTGACCGAGTTTTTAGGCCGGCCCTTCCTGTGGATCTGGGTACCCCAGCGATGTCGTTTCATAATAGTTTTATTTCGGTTCAGAGTGTTGTCAAGCACTTCCTCGGTTTCTTCAGTGTCAAGTTCAAATTTTTTGAAAGAAACCGATTTGGGACTACTATTTTGATTTTCATTTTCATGTATATGTCTATGGTGTAAGTTGGCCAGGTCTTCGCTGCTACCAACATTGGCGGTTTCAGTATCGGGAACAAATGGATTGTCGCTAGCGAAGCGAGGGTGTTTTTGCGGTTCATTGCTACTGCTTGTGTTGTCCGCCATAATGAAGAAATCATGTGCGTTGCGCTACAAGAAAAGAAAAAAAAAAAGAAGGAATAAGAGAATTGTATAAATATAAAAAAAGAATAAAGATGTTAAAAAGAAGGAAAGGAAAAAAATTGAAATAAAAAAAAAAAATAAAAAAAAATAAAAAAAAAATGCGAAATTTTAATGTTTTGTCAACTTTGTTTATTCAAGTAACAATCTACTAATCATCCAAAAAAAAAAGAAAAAAAAAAATATTGGTAAAACAAAAGAGAAAAGCAATAAAGCTCATTAACAGTTTAAAATAAAAACCCAAAAGCCAATAATAACGAAAAAAAATAGAAAAAAAAAAAAAAAAAAAGCGTTTTTTTTATATATATAAAAAAACGGTGTTAGAGAATGTCGGATAGTTAATATGGACTGGTCTCGTTGAAAGGGTTCAATAGCCCGTTTGTTTTGGATTCTATTTAAACCTCTGAAATTCTCCGGGTTGCTATATTAAACAAGAAAAAAAAAAAAAAAAAAAAAAACGCGCTTTTATTCATCGCATACTAAACTCATACCATAATGAACTCCAGTAAGCCATCCAAAACCGGTAAAATTAATAATAAAAAAAATTATGATAATGAGTAGTATACCCCAGTCATGAAATTAAAAAAAAAATTATACATGAAGTATTTATATGAAAATATCAGGTAAATCAAAAGAATCAACATAAAGATGCTAAATATATTTACACTTTTGTACTGATCATAATTCAAAAAAAAAAAAAAAAAAAAAAAAAAAACCTTGTTGGCAGTTTCACTTAATACATATTAAATTAACGCTAATCCCATAATCTTTCTTTTTTTTTTTTTCCTATTTCAAATCACAAGCTCAAGCGCGAAATTTTTGAATTTAAATAACTTTTATTTTTTAAATGAAAAAAAAAAAAAAGAAAGCCATGTTGATATTTGGTACTAATTATCAATCTAGTTGACATTTTTAATAAGTCTTAATGATTATGTTTCTGAAAAAAAAAACAAGTAGATTATTAAAGTTTTTACAATAATATTCTTTAAAATAAAATTTATAATCGTCATTGTTTTTTTTTCATGATGGCACATGTTCTACCACCTAATTTAAAAAAAAAATATCTCAAGAATTTAACAAAAAAACAAAAACAAAAAAAAACAGAAAAATAATACAAACTATTAATGCTTCAGAACATTGAATGCCTAATACATCTAAAGCACGCTGAGAACGTTAATTTTAAAAGTCTCATAGAGATAAAAGTCTTTTTTGAATTCCATGTCTTCTTTGTATATCTTTTGTTATTATTATTTCAATTATGTAACGATGCGATGTAAGGACAATAAACAGATTTTCTATCTAAATGCTTCAGAGTATCCCACCAGCAAAGTTTCAGGTAAATGGATGAAAAAAAAAAAAAAATGGATAGCCGTGCATATAGATATTCACAAGGCTGTTTAACTGGATTTATCATCGTTTTGACACAAACGAGAGAAAGAGATAAGGAGGCAGGTATGGCTGTTACAAATAAGATCGACAAAGTTTCACCAAGAGTTAGATTAAATTTGTTTCAACTCCATAAAACACATTAAACTATTGTAATAGAGTTCTGGATAATGAGTAGTAGTGGAAATAAAATTTAATCACCTTGGTGATAGTGGTTTTGAGTGTTAAAATGGCTTTCTAAAAATATTGAAATGGTTTTTTTTTTTTTTTGTTTAAAAACCTTCAGTTATAAATAATAGTAGAACCCTCCACTACTATTTTTTCTTTTTTTTTAAAAAAAAAAAAAGGCTAGCTTGAAAACAAAAGATTTCAACTATTATTTGAAATTTACTTGAATCTATAACGTTCTTTTTTTTTTTTTGATTTTTTGTAACTGTTGGTATGAATTATACATATTATAGTCATCAAAAGACCTACGAGTACTATCAGAGTTTAAAATCTTAATGTATCAACTTTTTTTTCGACTGAGGCTTTTAGAACCGACCGGACCGTATAAAATAATTCAAAAAATCTATATAAAAGCATAAAGAAATAAAAAAAATTTAAACCTCTTCTTGTGTTGACTACCCGACATAATGGTAAACTATCTATGCTTAAGCATTTGGGAGCTATAAAACCAATCTGCATGGAATATTTTGCTTCTAATTTGAGCATCCAGAGGCATCTGATACTCTCGAATTTCTAAAAAACTTGTTTTTGATGGAAACTTTTGGAATTCATATATACATATACAGTATATAGTACTACTAGCATTCCCGTTTCAGAAATCACTTGAATGCTTTTTTACCTTAAAAAGTTTTGTTCTATAAATACAATATACAGTGATCTATCATACCCAAAAGTAGATAGAAAATCTGTCTATTGTCCTTACATCACATAGTTACATAATTAAAATAATAATAATAACAAAGATATATACAAAGAAGACATGATACCCAAAATTATTGTGTTTTTTTTTTTTCAGATAAAGTTTGTTTTCAAAGTTGTGTCACTACGTATAACCGCTATCAGTCTTGCATCAAAAAAAAAAAACATTGTATATAGATTTTGAGCTTTAATTTTCAAGTAATACAATAACTATCTGTCACGTTTCTATTTGGGGAAAACGTAAAAGACCCGTATTGACCGATGAGAACGTATGGAGAGTAGAGAGTAATGAAAATTTCCTTAACTTCTTTCTTTAGCTAAAAGGAGGGACACCCCGTATTCATATAGTTTCTAAATTACTCAGGTCTCCAACCTAGCAGTATCTGTCATATGCAGTATATGTATATTACACTCTAAACAATTTTCATAATCAGGAATTGTTAGTGCTCAACAGACGTAATTCAGTCCCTTGTTTTTTTTAGCTTGATTAGACGAGACCTAGAGCTACTTAAATGATCGCTTCGAGGAAATATATATAAATAATTGTATGAAAGCTTTAAGACACTCTAAGAGATTACCACTACAAGGTTACAAATTTTGTGCAATGAGCTAGAAGTGAACGAACAAAAAGTTTCCCCCAGACACAAAGTAAACCTGATATCTTCTCAATATAAAATTGAAATAAACTTGTAAATTGGCAAGATAATAATAATAATAATAATAATAATAATAATAATAATAATATAATAATAATATAATAGTAATAATAATAAATAATATATATAATAATAATAATAATAAT
>QVTG01000335.1:0-24220 GCA_013305925.1 Geotrichum reessii
ATGAGACTTTAAAATTAGCGTTCTCAGCGCGCTTTAGGTGTTTCAGGCATTCGATGGCGCCGAATTCTCCATGAAAGGTTCTTGCTTAAATCAAGAAATTTTTGTATCAAACTAAAAAAAACTCAAAATCTTCTCAGGATATTTGTTTTATATTTTTCATTTTTTTTAAAAGGTTTAGCTGCTTTCAAAGTCTTGTTTTTAGACTCCTTCCATCCGAAGTAGGTTATGACAAGTGAAACACAAGTTTTGAGTTTTAATCATTTTTTTCAAAGGAAGTACATTAAAAATCATTCTTTCATAGGATCATTGAGCTTTCATTCTTTTTAATTTATTTATTCAATAAATGATATTTTGTTATTTTTAACTTAAACTTATATATCTGTATCAAAACTTTTGTTTTTATGTTTTAATATATGTACTATTTTTAAAAAAACAAAGATAATAATTATCACCAATATGTAGCGCCTCTATCATTTATTTCATCAAATCAATTTTTTCAAAACTTTAATGATTAGAAATAATGATTTTCAAGTAGTATTCCT
Source organism: Geotrichum reessii (assembly GCA_013305925.1). Taxonomy (NCBI): domain Eukaryota; kingdom Fungi; phylum Ascomycota; class Dipodascomycetes; order Dipodascales; family Dipodascaceae; genus Geotrichum; species Geotrichum reessii. The sequence goes on from QVTG01000335.1 coordinate 543, forward strand.
TTTTCTGATTAGCAATGGTTCAAATAATGAAGATTTAAAAGCAGTTTATAAATTTTTTTTTGCACTGTTCCTTTATAGTTTAACTACATGCCTGCACCCTAAAACAAAAAACGAGAGCATACCATGCGTTCATTCTTTTCTGATTAATTACCTTGGAGTTCTTTACTTGATTTGACAGCGAAAAACTATTTAGAAAAAAAAATCAAATATGTATTTATTACTCGTTATAGTAGGAACTATTGATTCGTAAGTTTTGGCATACTACATGACTAAATATTGATCGACATTTTTAAATTGTATTACTGGATATTTAAATAATGTGCGCATGTTCTTAAGTGTGAATGGAAAAAAAAAAAAAATTTGAAATTACGAGTAGGAACTGAAGATAGTTGTGAAATCAATGTTTTTAGAGTGTTGTAAGCTTTGATTTTTTTTTTTTTGACTTTTAATATTTTGCGGTATAACTATAAATGTATTATTATGCTATGGCTTTGGAGTTACGACACAGACTATAATGCGTTGCGCTATCTCTGAACAACACTGATACTTGCAAAAACTTTTCTGATTTTGGAAATTTATATAACTCCAAAACTCCTTTTGGATAAATAAACTGGAAAACAGAAAGCTCAAAACAGTTCAATTGTTGGTTTAAACAAGGATAATTATCTTCTGTGCTTGAACAAATTAGTTGCTATACCGACTAAAAAATTTTTAGTGCAACTGCCATGTCTCAGCTCTGACTATAAAATAGGATTTGCTCTATCAACTGATTGGTTGTTTAAAATGACTTGAGTACTTTGAAAATAGATGAAACTCTGATATACTTAACGTAACATATCAAATCTTTATGTTTTATTTTCTAAAAAAGAAAATTTTATCAGTATTCAACCAGCGCTAAGGTTTTTTTCTTTTATAATTGTTGTCTACAAGTCAATGTAATAAGTTTTTTTTTTCTTTTCCAATACACGCTTGTATCCAACATTTTCGCACCGAACGACGGTTTTAGATATTTTTAAGTTCAAAACCAACCATTCGTATATTTTGGTATCCAGAAACCAGAAATAGCGCCTCGCATCTAAGTACACCTTTTGTCAACAATAGGTCAGTAATGATGCTGATAATAATAAATAAATATAAATAAAAAATAATAAAAAAGAAAAAGAATTATACAACATTGCAATTTTTATGAAAAATTATTTTTTTTATTTTATTTTTTTTTAATTTTTGCTTGAAATCTGTTTCGTAAAGCTTCAAGGCTCACTAAAGTTACGCCTGAGCTTGGGCAACTCATCTTCTCTGCGATGTACCAACGATAAACCTGCTTAAAATATTTTTACAGCAGCCAGATTTCAATACCCCCTGAATAATTCTCTAGGTTCACCGTTGAGCTGTTTATCCAACACCCAAGTTAACTTCTGTTCTTTTAGCAGCCTGACAAGACAACTCACACATAGGAAGACGTTATCAAAGTACACAATAGTATCAGCTTTTGTTGGCAAGCACCGCCAAAATGTACAATAATATACAATAAAATCCACCATCGATACGTAACCAAACTTTTTAACTTTCAGAAGAGAAAGTAATATTTCAGGTTTATCAATGGGTCTTAATGTATGACTTTTGCGCAGAAACCTTGCATGTATATCAATTGTGCCTGGTTATACATGATTACATAACATGAATGCAGTAAATATTGAACGGTTGCCGATTGTCTCAAAATTTCACTTTAGCATCAACTCAACGTGCGAGTGACGGCCCTGCAAAGATCCAACATATAAACATAGCCTGCATAAGTAGAAAACTAAGGCGCAAAGAATCAAATTGCTGAAAAAAAATTTTTTTTAGAATAATAGCAATGCAATTAACATGATGCAAAGACAAAATTTTGAAGGCTTCAGTAGCAACTTCACAGAGGCATGAGCAGGGCCCAGCCTTGAAATAATCTAATTCTAGTGTAATGTATGACATTGAAAGCTGTTGGGAACCCAGACTGGCTAATACTATACAGTGTGGATTCAAAATTTGCAAAAGGTCTTCTTACATAATTCTCGATGCTTTTTTCCCTTCTTAACATCTCACCTTTGAAACTCCAATGTTCGTGACTATTTCTAGTTTCCTCACTAAAAATACTGGATTGCTACCGATACAATCAAAAGCTTAGAGAGCTTTAAGCCACTTAAAAGGCTAAGTTCAAGGTAGTAATAAGTTGCATCCTAGTAGTACTATATCATTTTTAATTCTTCATTTAGAAACATGTATATATACTTAAGCAGTTCATTCGGTTGATCAAAACAGCGACGATCGAAAAAAAAAAAAAAAAAGCTCACAGTTTATAAAACAAAAATCTCCACTTGAAAATCACTTGACTTTAAAATTTCTGCAAGTTCCTCTTTTTTTTTTCAAAACTTGTTTCTGGTAATTCTTTTCATCTTATAGTTTTTTTTTTCATGTGTATATTGTTTCATTTTACAATTAATAATTACAAGTTAACCTTGGAACAGCTTTTTGGTGACAAAAATAAGTTCCAGTCTAAGATTGTTGATAAAAAAAAAATCTCAATTTTTAATTCTTGATTGCTTGAAACTGTTGTCTCATAAATACTGCTTTACTTAGTATTATGCGTAATGCAAGATAAATATATTGAAAATTCTGATTAATATTCAATATATTACTATTATTTGCAATGCATTTTCTTCAATACGTAATTTGCGCAAAACTTGTAACTTTTTCCATCCAAAAGTCGACTTGGGAAATTCACGTTAACTAACTTGATCTTACACATTTTATTAAGATAAATTACAATGTATTACAGTTATACTTTAAAGAGAGAGAAAATTTTTTTGCTAAGTTCAAAGCTTTTTTTCCCTGTCAATCAAACAATCATCTACACACAGAAACGCCTTCTAGTTTCCAATTAAAAATTTAGCCGCCAGTTTTATCATTCAAGCTGTACCAATGACTTTGTATGCATGTAAACCACTATGTTTTTCAAACTTCTTAAATCTGTGTTAGAGTAGGTTACTAAGTACAGAAGCCAATCAACATTCAAACATACGTATAAACAGAAATGATTGAGAAAAATCAAAAAAAAAAGAAAGTGGTTTTCACTCAAAAGAATTTTTCAGACGCAATATGTTTTATGACGAAGCTAAAATGTCCTAATATTAGCTTAGAGATTTGGATATATGCTGTCTTTCAACAAGCATCATGGTTATCCATAGTTATCCATTTGTCCTGATTCAGATATTATATGGTATCATTGTATTAATTGTTTAATTTTCAATATATTACCCATTATTTCTAATTTATTGATCTTTGTTTAATTCGGATTTTGACCATCCTTTTATTAAATAAACAACATATGTACGATGAACAGGGATCTAAAACGGCTTTTTCTTTTTTTTGAAAACCGAGACAACAGTTACTTGGTTGACTTTAGATTAACTACTGTATAATACATTTCTTGAAGGTTTCTGTCAACAAAATTTTTTTTTCCAAAAGTCTATACAGACGTTTTAAATCCCTGGTATCATAATATTATTATTATCATCTTGTTAGATGCCTATTGTAGTCATATACGAATAAAACATTAAGGTTGCTCAAGTCCAGGACAATTTGTAAAGCACCTTTATCCGTAGATGCGGAAATTCGTGTAAACCATAATTCATTCCTGAGCCGCAAGTATTTCTCGTTGAAAAGGCCCAATAAGCTGGTTTGAAACGATCCTTGACACACAAACAAATTTTTTTTTTTTTTGAAAAAAAAAAAACAGACTTAGAATACACCTAAAACAACAAGTTTATTTTAATTACTGATTATAAATACTTTCATTCAAAAGTAAAAATCAATGTACTTATACTCTCATTTTTTTTTGTTCTACACTCTATCACATAATAAGTATTTATTGGTCAGTAATATCTCATGTGTGAGGATTCTCGTCTCCCAATAAGGGACCACCATCTATAACCCCATTATCAAAAGGTTTCAGCGGATCTTGTTCTATTAATTCCTGGTTTGTGATAGTAGCTGGCTCTCTTGAATTGACGTTTCCTTTGCCAAAATCTACTACTCTGCGCGCATGGTCGAACTGCACTTCCGAATCTGAATACTCTTCATCGTCAGAACTGAGTACAATAGCGCCATTATCATCATAATCATCATTATTATTATTTTGCCTCTTAAGCTCTTCTTCATCTTTCTTGGTCTGTTTGTATTTGATAAGACTGACCGTAATGGCTGATCCTATAATCAAACTACCGCCAAGGAAAGAAAGAAGATCAGGTAGCTTGTGCCAAATAACTCGCTCCCACATGATAGCCCAAAGAATCTGTGTGTAAGTGGCGGCGGCAGCGCGACCAGCTTTAACGCGTTGGATGCCTGCAGTCAGCGAGAACTGCATAAGGAATCCACAAATACCCAAAGCAAAAAGCAACATCCATTGATACGCATTCTGGGGCAAGACAAATGAAAGTCCTGGAATTAATATCAGACCGATGGTCGACACCAGTACACACCAAGCTGAAAAGTAAGAAACCGATATTAAAGGATGAGCGCGTTTTCCAATCCATCGAATAGTTACAAATGCCATACCTGCACCTAATACACCGAGAAGCGCAAAGAAAATAGCTCGCAAGCGTAAATACTCCGGGACATCATTGGGCTGACCTGGATGGGCATTATTACTTTCTTGAAACCAGTCCATGATGAACGCGGGCCGGGCAATCAGCAACACGCCCAGTAGTGCTACAAAACCTCCAGCAAGTTCGGCTGGAATAAGCTTTTCGCCCAAAAAAAGCCAGGCGAGAATTGCAGCCATGGTTGGCGTCAAAAACGTTATCACGGTAGCATCAGAAAGCTCAAGGTAATTAACAGAGTAATAAAGACCGAAAACTCCGAAAAAGCCTACAGTACCACGGAGCATCAGCAGCAGGCGCACGCCAGGTGGGCCAATTATAAAATCAGGAATCCCCTTCCAATACATAAACGCAAAACAACCAACATATGTAATAGTCATTCTTACAAACAGAATTTGAAGGGGGTGAAAAGGCGGGTCAGATGTTGTTTCTAGTAATCTTGTTGTCGCAGCCATTCCTGCGTTGAAAAATTGTGATAGTAGAAGGAGTTTGACCCCCGCGTAAGAATAGATGAGTGAATTCCAGATATTGTATAATCGTACACGGAGTGGGATTTTCTTAAACTGATAGTATCTGTGTCGAATTGAAGATGATCCGATGCGCTCTAGAATTCGTGGAGATTGAAAACTTTGAGTTCTGTGGTGAGTATCCCACGTGCTGATAGGGCTACTAGGTTGTAACTCGAGAAGTTGGTCAGATTCAGATGTGAATCCTATTTCACGTTCAAGATCGCCATACTCGTCGTTGACTCCGAAATCCTGGTCGCCATCCACACCGCTTTCTGGGGTTGATCCAGAGACGGGGAGGATGGAAGTGTTTGTGGTGATTTTGTTAGAATCAAAGTTAGTCATAGCGACAAATTTCAGAGAAATATCAAGTAGAGTTGAATATGTACAAGTTATAACCGTTGACTATCAGATGGAAAAAGAAAAAAAATGAGAATTAAAAAAAAAGGAAGCCTACAAGAACTATTATTCGTAGCGGTTTAATACGTTGTTTCTTTTTGACAGTTAGCGGGTTCAGTGCTAAACGCTAGCAGTCACTGACATCAGATAGCAAAATCAGTTTGAATCCAGTTTATTTAGCAGATTCTGCAAACGGCAAAAAAAAAAAAAAAAAAGGAAAAAAATATTTTTTTTTTTTTTGATTGCTTTTGAGTCCCAAGATCACGAAAAAACATTACTGGGTTGCGAAAAAGGTGGCAAATGCATTATGAAATCTTATACAACTATGTATTGATTAGAAAATATTCTTGTTATATCATTCTATTTTATATGAAATTTTGTTAAACAAGATCAAGGAAAAATTCAAAGAGACTGAAAAAGTCATGATTGATAAGACTAAGCGCAGCAAATAAGGACAAATGCCAAGAAGCTCATACTGTTGACTATCACATTAAGGTTTACATGTCAAAAAAAAGTATGACATGTTTTTAAAGACATACGACAAAATACTTATGCTAAATTCAAACATACTTTCACTTTTCAAGATGATGAACAACAATTATTTTTTTTTCTTCTCACGTCATACAGAGAGAAAACTGATCTAATTGCCGTTACTGGCCAATAATTTTGATTTCTTAGATAGATTAAAAATCTGTTTATTGTTCATAAGTTACATACTTGTATAATTGAAATGAATAACAAAAATATACAAAAAAGATATTATATTCGAAAAGGATTTGTCTCCGTGAGACTGTAAAATTAGCGTTATCAGCGCACCTTAAATGATTCTGGCATTCGATGGCGCCGAATTCTCAAACTATTACATGTGCTAAGAGAACGCTGGAATATTTATATATATATTTGTATATATTGATAGATTAATGGCAAAAATTGACACATTATAAAATCTCAACAACCAATTGACACATTTTAAAATCTCAACAACCTGCGCTCATCAAACAAGTCAATAGCAAAAAAATAATTGCGGTAATAAATTTATAAACTTGACTACCGCTCCAAAACAGTTCTTGGTATCAAGTAACTTTTAGGAGAAGTTCTAAAAAAAAGTTTTTTGCAAAAAAAAAAAAAAAATACGCTCTGCAGAATACAGAAAGAACTTCTCAAGAACTCGTTCAATTGTTTCCAGCTGTCTAGATTTGCAGTTATTATCTCTCTCTCAGTAATACACCTTCTTTAGATTTGTTTTTATTTGTGCATATGAGAATAGAAGCTGAAAAAGTAGTGGTGAAATCTTGTGGCAACATTTAAAATATGATTATTTTGAAATATGTCTATAGTTTACGGCCGTTTTATCAATTTTCAGTATATTCTCCTCAGAGTATTAACTGTCAAATGTTTAGAAAAAATGAAAAAAAAAAATACAATCACTTAAGGTGCGCTGATAAAGCTAATTTTAAAGTCTCGTAGAAGCAAATCCTTTTTGAATATAATGTTTTTTTTGTATCTTTTAGTTATTGTAATTATTTTAATTATATAAATGTTTGACGTAAGAACAATAAACTGATTTTCCATCTATTTAATGAATCTGAATTAAGCTGATATGACTTTTTGTTTTTTCATTGTATGTAATCAGTTATCATGCTGTTTTAGATTATGTAAGTTTTGATGTCATATACAAAAATTGAAAGTAATATGCTATATACTGGAGACAAGCTCACACAGAACTTTTGAGCACTCATAGCGGGTGTTGCATTGTAATGAAACCTCTGAAAATTAAGTCACTTTATTCAAACACCCAAAATCTATGTTTGAGTAACGCTCAAATTATACATAATTCAAATTTAAATGGGTTCTGTAAAAAATAATTACAACTAATGATTAAAGGGACAACAAATAAACTTGATGTTTGAATTATCTTCAAACTTGTAAACAGATCATGCACAAATTATTTGTCTTTTTTCTGTTACTATTATTTGCCGCTAGAATGTTTCTTGTCTCTTCATAACTAATTGAAAAAAAAATATTAGCCTATTGATTATCTTCTAGAGTATGACATTCAGGTTTAACAATTAATTTACTTTAATTGCTTTTAAATTTGATCATGTAAGTGGAACAATTTGATGAAAAGCTTACATATTTCAAGCCAGAAACAAATATGTTCTCCTCCTTGCTTTTGGATCACGCATATGTTCGTATTATAAAGCTGCTCTACTTTTATTATTATTATTATTATTATTATTATTATTATTATTATTATTATTATTTTATTATTGTTATGTTATTGTTATTGTTATTATTATTATTATTATTATTATTATTATTATTATTATTATATTGGGTGCAACTTGCAAGAAATCAAAATTAGTATACCCACATATAGATAAATTCATGTATAAAAACAAATTTTTCAATGACTAAAACTCTCTCTTTTTTATTTGTTCATGATTTGTTGCGTAAATTAAATTTTCTATTTTTCAAAAACTAACACTTTGTATATACGGTATTAAATGAAGCATTGTCATCAAAAATTGCAATTTTTAAATTTGGTAATTCATATTCTACACTGTTCTAATAAAAGTGAGACTAGGGAATAATAAAGTATTAGATGTATTAGTTTAGCTCTCAGCGGTAGTACCTGAAAAATTATTTAGAAAATCATTTACCAAGTAATATATTTGATTACCATGGACCAAAAACTAGATCTGAAATGATTCAACAAAATAAAGATAGAAAGAAGTAGTTATGACTTTTTGCATTTATTACTCGTTTTTGTATCCACTAGTTTGTAGATTTTAATAAAAAATAAAAATACAAATAAAAAAAACAACGTGTTTATTCAATATACCTATAAACCTATATTTTAAGCTCTGCTATTCGCTCAATTATACTGTCTGCATGACTTTTTGTGTGCAGTTTTCAAGTAAATATCACATACTGTTGCCAAAAAGCGCCCGTACAAAGCTACAGCATCATATATATTCTCAAAACAAAAGAAACTTCAGCAACTTCATAGTCGAACGACAGAAAGCAGTACAAGATATTTCCAAAGGTAGTTTACCATGCCGATTCACACCATTGTATTTCTTCAGTAATTTATTTGACTTAAAATACTGCTACATTGGTAAAAAAAAAAAAAAAAAGAAGTAATTATTCAAGAGCTTCATACAAAAAATTTATATGAACAGGAAAAAATATCATGCGAATAGAAGGAGTTCGCATTTTATGCTGCAATAGAATTGGAGATAGAGTTTTATAAATTGCGACTCAAAATACCATACCAAGAAAGTACGGTATCAACTTTTCCAATTGGCGGTTTCTATTTCATTACTTTGTTCGGACTATTCCAGAATCTTATTCTTTAAAATCAAACCCTCTACTGCTGATTTCTCTATGGTAATCGTATTTTCTGGATTCTGAAGTTCACTTTGATTTTGTTAAAAAGGGTAAGGTTGAAAACCTATGTAGTTTAGAAATTATAAATACGGAGTTTTCCTATAGTATCTGGAAAAGAAATTTACGGAAAAAATATTACTCTACTCTCTATAAATTTAACAGTCCGGTTCAACCCGTAGGTCTTACTTTCTTCCCAAAAATATATATATATATATAAAGTAACAAAAAGTGACACACTTAGACTTAGTCGTTACCAACCTGTTAACCATTAATCTTTGCAGGTAAATTCTAGAATTGGAACTTTTGGAAATAGAAGAGGGAGTGACAAAAAAAAATTCTAAATTTGCTCAGAGTTCAAATTAATTACAATTCAACTTTCAAATTTTAAGTCTTTGATTAACATTTTCAAGTCTTTTTTTTCTTTCTTATTTAACTACTCAAATCTGACTTATTTTACTCTGATCATATTTATTTGTAAATTTACGGTGTCACTGGTCGGCTTAGCGCCGGTTTTAACATGTAAGACGCAGTCAGCTCAACTTCCGGTGAAAGCTTGATACTTAAAATTAGTCTCAACTAAATCAAGAAAACAAGCTTCTTAGAAGAAATGAAAAAAAATAGATAAAAGCCCCTACATAGATTTGCACTAAGCGAAGCTGCTAAAATTCTAGTTTTCTGAAGCGACATTTTGCTGAATTACTCAACAAAGGCTCGTGCACAGCTATAATAAAAGATTATGATTCTTCAATAACAGGTTACCTAGTATATTGTTTTAATTTTCAGGGTATCTCTACTCAAGACACAGTCTTTTTTTTTTCAAGAATAATTAGGGAAATAGCTCTAAGCGTAGTAAAGCATAACTGATTTCAACGAAGCTCTTTAACTATGTAAATTATATATAACTCAAGAAAAATATTAAAAAAAGAAAATTAAAATGGATAATGTTGCTTTTTTTAATCAGTATAGAAATTTTCTGAGAACAATAATCACCATTTCTTTAGCCAAACAGACTTTTACAACAATGTACAATAATCATGTTTAACGGTTGTCAATAACCCTTGAACAAGCAGCTGACATAGCAGGATTAGAACTAGACAAAAGTGGTATTCATTAAAAAATAAATAAATAAATCAGTATACACAATAAATAGTAATAAAAATTACATCAGAGATAATGATTGATTTCAGTACAAAATGAACCAATATAGACTAACCTTCTAACGTGTTAGTTTTTAAACTGCGTCGTTAACACGCGACCTATATACATGATCATTTTTTTCTCTTCTAGTTTTAACTAGTTGTATTATTTTTTTTTGTTCACACATCTGTTACGTTCAGTAGATATTCTATGTGACTAGATTTTTTTTTGGCCAAGACTGCTCAAGATTACAAGATCAAAAGCTTTTTCTAATTAGTGCTATAGTCCTAGTTGGCAAAATATCTTTTTGTAGAGAAAATAAAAAATAAAGAAAGAAAAAAGAGAGAGAGACTGAAAGTTTAAAATAAAAAAAATTAATTTAGTTCAAGTTTTTTTTACTGGAAATTGCGAAAATCTTGGGCTTTCACCTTGGATTATTGTTCTCAAAGACCAAAAAAGACGCTGGCCCTCAATTGCTGCCAAATGAAACTCTAATTTTTTTTCTAAAACGCTCTTTAAGTCTCTCGTTCATTTTGCTTATATTTTTGTCGCACTTGGGTTGTTTTTGGATACCTTTGATGTTGAGCCATTATTATTAATATCTTTTTAATATAGATAAGCGTCTATTATAATTAGATACTAAAAAGATACCAGACTTGCCTAGGTCTGGAACAATTTGGAACGCGCCAGTACCAGTAGACGTAAAATTCAAAAAAGTCAGAATTTCTAGTATGAGCTGCAAGACCTCTTCTTTAAGAAAGAGGCCTGGCAAGCCAATCTTTTTTAAAATATTAGCGCATCTTCATTCCAAAAATATTGGCAAGGCCTAATGCCTATATATCAAGTGTTTCAATCAAAAAATTAAGTTGAAAATAAAAAAAAAAAAGCTATATCATCAGGTAATGTAGACAACATTTAAAATGAATGTAAAAGGGGCAGTTCATTGTGATGATTGCTCTGTGATATCTTTTAGACGGAAAATAGCAAATCGAAATTAAATACGGTTTCTGAGACTAAAAGTAAGTATAACTGATAATTCTAATAAATATGATGTAAAAGCTTATTGAACGTGATTCTATTTCCAAAATTTAAAAAAGCAGGAATGTATCAGATTAAAAAAGCAAGTAAGAGTTGGTGGGTTTGCTTATTAGTCGACTTGCATTATCAAGGAAAGAAACTTTGTAATTCAAGTATAATAGTTTTGAAAGAGTTTCACTAACTCAAGGGTACGGTTTTTTTTCTGGTCACTGATCAAAATGATCACTTTATAAATAAATTTAATTGCGAGTTAATTTATACCATGGATTTTTAAAAAGCAAAAAAGAAAACAAAAATTTGATAAAAAAAAATCAGTTTCCATGTAATGAAACAAAATGTATAGCCAAACAAGCCCGTATTTATGTATTTACTATACGTATTGAGTGCATCTTGGGACAGATGAAAAATTGTAAGTGATACAAAAGTTCAAGTAATGAATGGCTTCAACCACAAACTAAATGCAGTTAGAAATTCAACTTCGCTTAGACCATACTTTGCTGACTAGTGGAATTTTAATAGATACATACCGACTTACCAACTATTTTACTAAACTGAACATATAAAAATCAAAAACTGTTAAGCCATGGAAGACTGAAATATTGCATGATATTTTAAATTGTACAAACCCAAAAGACACTTTTTATTCCAATTTTTTAACTGTCAAATAAAATAAATTTTAACTCATTAGTACTAATACGAAAATCTGTGATAATAAGACCAATTAACAAATTTCACTACCTAATTGAAATTTATAATGAAGTAGCTTAACAGCATGAAAGAATTGGAGGTTGAAACTGTGACCCCTTCTGACGCCTTCTGACGCTTATTATTATTGATATGGCTAATAACAATTTCTAAACACTTTGATTTCTATTCATTTATTTTAATTTTTATATTGTTAAAATAAAATAGGAAAACCCTTTTGAAAGCAAAGTGAAAATCCATCTGAGATACTTGAATTTTGATATCTTTGTTATCATTATTTTAATTATGTAACTATGTGATGTAAGGACAATAAACAAATTTTCTATCTATCTACTTGAATTTTGATTTTAGATAAGCGTAAAAGCTTTACAACCATTTTTGAGTGTCAGGAAACCCGACAGAATTCGAGTTTTAAGGTTTGACTGCATAGATTTTTTGTGAGGTTCTGCAAAGAAATATAACAAAATTGAGCTACAGTCAGTAGACAAAAGTTGGACAACTTCCAAAAAAGCAAGCACGTGAACAAAAACACCTTAAATTTTTGAAAGTTGTCCAACTTTTGTCCACTGACTGTATGTTGAAGCCTTACCCATGCTACTTTATTTATTTATTATATGTTGCAGTTTTTTTGGAACTTCCCTCTATGAACCACTATTTCTGCCATGTATCAACATCTTCAACCCCAAAAATGTAAAATAATAACACGGTTGGCCAGACTGATCTAAATATTATCAATATTTATTGGTGATTTGTGTTTTCCTTATCAATTAACAACCAGGCTCAACTATTTCAGTCACAAAATCTGTTTAGTTAATTGCAATATATAAAGTAAAAATAGAATATTTAGATATTATTCTTCTAGAGATTGAATTAACCTGAAATTTCACCTATTTCACAAATATTTTGGTCTGGGGTTTAGATTTTATCAAAATACCGTTTTCACTAAAAATGTAACCTTATTATTTGTGATCCCTGCTACTAAGGTAATGTTATTTAAGACTATGAATTTATTTTTAAGTGGTAGTAAGCTTTCAAGGCCAGTCAAAAGTTTTGGTCTTGGCATTACTTCTGAAATTAAGACGTTGTACCATTCCTTATATGTATTAGAAAGATTTTTAAAAGATTTTCCACAAATATTATTTTTCAATGAAATTATGACTACTTTTTTTTTTTTCTAAAATGATTGATAATTTTTTTGATAATGTCACGTGAGCACTGTTCTGACGAGATTACTACGCTCAGGTATCCGGGACTGACTGTAGTCAAGTAAATCTAAGTTTATTTTACTGTAAACAAAAAATTAATTGGACTCTATTTCAAAGGATAAAATGGAGAAACGTTACTTACAAAATTTTAGGCGCTCGATAAGTCCTGTGTTCTGAAAGGGCTCTTTACAGTAAAGAAGTGTGCCTACGATCCTAGACCTTCTAAGGTTAGTTACGTTATCTGTCCTAACTCAGTGACTTCGATACTTACGTTGATTTTAATTACGGAAAGTAGATACTGGTCAGAAGACTAAGCGAAAGATGCAAGCCTAAAAGCAAGTTGGGTTTATCTTCTGTTATCTAATAAGTGCAGGAGCGCTTAGGGGTTAATCTCACGCTAAAGCGTAGGGTAAATGCAATGATGTAATTTGGCGTCAGTGGCTCTTTCAGTTCATTTCGTGAAAGGGGCTTGTAGAGGAAGAGGGTTTCTCCCATTCTTGGGAGGAAATGAAATCTCTCTGGTGACTCTGCCTACAACCCAATTCGTGACACACCACACGTTTAGCTGACTTTGACTCAACTGCCATTTCTCTTAAGTTTACGTAAGCTATGTCAACGAGAATGATACGGAGTTACACTCTCAGGACCTTACAGGCGTCACACGGCTTCGGCGTTTGGCGTCTTTTGGCACGGTAGCTCGAGCTAGGCTAGGGCTACCGTGACAGATATTTGTTTAACGCTTGTTTTTTTAAAAAAAATTTATATTCAATAATCTCTACTATTTTCACAAGATATTGAATCATAATAATTTTTGCTACATTTTCATTAGTTTGTCTTTTACTAAAGTAATTGCCATTCAACTGTTGGACGAACTTACATTCATCAATGTTACTAATTCATCTCAAAAAAAAAAAACATTTAAACTTAATACTGTAATCTCTTCAATTTCACTTTTAAATAACAGTTTAAAATTTTTTGATCTTCAACAATACTATCTTTTCCCTGCTCTTGAAAAAATATAGAAAATACTCTAGAATAGCACTTGATTAACTGTGTGATAAAAATAATTTTAGGACGCAAAGTTTGTAATAGTTTGGTCTATAGGTTTTTTGAACAAAAAACAAAAAAAAAAAGTAATAAAAAGAAAAACAGCCCAATTAAAATTTTTCTTGTGGTATTCAAAAGTTATGAAAAATATGTGTTCAGGGTTCCTTTTCAGGTCGAATTTGAAACAAGGATGTTTAACAAAATGATAGACTATTTGGCAAGATGATTTGGCGTTACAAGAAAAAGTCTTAGAAAGGATATATCTGGCTAATTAGCCTAAGTTTTTTTTTTTTTTTTTGTCACTCCACAGCTTACACAAGAACAGCCTTTGCTGCACAGTTCCCTCTAAACACCAGTGCATATCAGACATGTTATAAACACATTTTTGTAAAAGTTAGACTGCCAACTTTATTACAACGGGTCTTTGAGCAAGTCAAAACAAAGAGCCGTATATAAATATTTTTATGAAGTAACCCTTGAAACGAGAATTAACACTAAATAGAGTTGATTCTCTTGCACGAAGCTTGTAGATAAATCAACTAGCAATACCAAAGATTCTTAGTTTCTAGAAATACATCAAATTAAAAACTTCTCGTTATCTCATATTATTTATCAACGTGTTGATAGGCTTTTTTTCTGGGTAACACATTATTTCACACAGCGAGAAATAGGCCTATTTTTCATCTTTTAGAAGATATTTTCTCAAAACCAAAGCGCGATAGTCACGTCTCTAAAATAAGCACGTGACAAAGCCAAAGTTTGTTTGTAGACGTAACTTTAAAACTGTAGGGGTTGGGTTTATTCTAAACCTAATTTAAAATTATTAGTAATTGTGGGTATGTTGATGAGTTGTATCAATACTCAGGACCAATAATATTTTTTATTTTTTTTTCATATCTGATTTGTATTTGAAAACTCACAAATAATAATTTGAGTAATTACGTGGCCTTTCAATAAGGCTGCTTTTAGAAGAGTAACGAAAAATAGGTACCATGAACACAAATAAATCGGGTGTAAGGTATTTTGAAAAAAAATATTATGATCCAAAATGTTAGGTGGCACATATCATTTGTAAACAATGATTTCAGTATGAATAAACGTGAATACAAAGCCCTGACAACTTACTATAGCTATTCACAATCATTAAGGGTTTAATATTTTAGACGTACACGGTGCATTGTACTTTCGTACAAAAAAAACGCGGTGGGGGGAAAAAACCGTTTTAAGGTGAAAATATTGATATGTTTACTAGATTCCTATTATGAACTTAGCCTATCCTAATCTGCTCTTAATTGTATTAACCTATTTGGTTGTAGATTATAAAATTCTCACATTATCAAGCTGCGCATGGCTTTGCATAAAAATATTGCAGTTTTATGCATCAAATTAATTTTGCTTTTTGCCTGAATTTGAAACAAAAAAAAAAAAAGATGATAGTCTTATTTTTTTTTTTTTTTCAAACCATGAAATTTTGAGCCTTCAATGTGATTTTCCAGGCGCAATTCTTAGTACATCAAGTGAATTTGGTTGTAAAATTACTTTTAATTTTTTTTGCCATTAATTTAAGACCTTCTAATAGAGTTTCATAAATATGTGATCAAAAGTTGCTGGAATTGTTCCAAGACAAACATCAAATCCCTAATTTTTCAAGTGTAAAATAGCTGAATCTTTTTAAGAGGAAAACAATAGACAGTGCAGTCAATTTTTTTTTTTTTAAAAAAAAGAAATATATTTAGATGAGAAAAAAAGTACCCTTTCAACTTCTCCGTTTCAAGACTAATGTGTTTTAGGTCTAGCCACAATTTTCAATATCGTATGCTCATCTATAATAAATCTGTGTTGGAATTAGCGCGCAAAGGACCAAGTTTTTCAAGGAGTCGATATTTTTAACTCCCCAAGTCGATGTGGAAGTTTTTCAGACATCAGTCCTAATTAGGCTCATTTAACATACGTATTAAAAAAAATTTATACCCACAGCTTAGTATTCTTCTGATTAGACTAGATTCTAATTGAGGCACGTTAACTAAATTTTGCGACTTGAGGTTTGACCTAATGATGCAAGAGTGACGAAATGCCAGCAAAATATTTAGTTAATTTTTAATGATTTCAAAAAATTACCCGAAGTGTGTAAGACCGTTGCAAATTTAGGTTGTGCAGCTGAGATATTTTTGAGTTTTATTTACTTTTTCTGTTTCTCTTTTATAAGATCATACTCATTCCTAACTACTAACTACAAACAAACATTGCAGGTTATTCACCCAGTTGACACTGTTGATTCACATCACAGGCAGTCAGATACAACTTTGATACTTTTTTTCATTAGCTACACTACATGAAATTTATTTGAGAGATTTACATGTGAAAATTTTCCCAATTTTATGACTAGACTCCAGTTGTAAATATTTCTAGCTTCTTTTTTGCGTCATGAATTGTTGAAAAAAAAAAATTCAAATAATTTGTTCGTATTTTCGTGGTAGCAAATAGGTGTGGAAATATGTCTCAGACAAAGAGCTACCTAAGCAGTGATTTTTATTGCAGTGATTTTGTAACTGATTGTAATCTTAGTCTATATAACATACTTAAAGATATATATGTATTTTTTTAAAGTGTCAACTCTTTTACAAAAATCCATTTTGAACTTTTCAAAAATTGAATGGAAATAAAATTCATGACTAGATCATAAAAAGTAATATTGAAACTAGTTTAGATTAAACTCTTTAACGAACGATTGTTGTAGTGCTTTAATCATCGACTCACAATATTTTATATGAAAAAACACCAGGCTTGCCTCAATGTAATTAAAATTTATAGCACGTTTTCTTAGATACTCTGACCTCAACTGAATAAGAAAAACATACAACATTTTTGATACACCGATTTAACAATTATCAAATTTCAGGCAGTTAAGCCTGAGTTAGACTGGATATTACACTTGAGCAGACTTCCCAAAATTAAAATAGATGAGAAGAGTACTTTTTATTTCACTTGAAGTATTTTTGGTGCTAGGATTTTATATGTTTTACCATAGCAAACTATTTTAAGCCTTTATTTTATACTTTAAATTTAAATACGCATAATTTCTCACTTAACAAAAGTGAAATTTATTAAAAAAAATTATGTTTGAGTGTTTTTTTTCTAATGCCGTAGGGGTCAAATATAAGTAGAATAATAATGTGAAAAATTCGTCGTTTTTATTTTTAAAAAAAAAAAATTTCTATAAGTTTGTTAGATCTCACCTCGACTACAAATACGGGTTTAAATCTTTGAAATAAAAAAACTATTATTCAGGCGATATTGTGTCAATCTTTGAAGCTCAAGGACTTTCATTTTTACTAGACTCATGATTGAATGAAAATTTCCAGTGTAATTTTTGTACTTTAAATGATGTTTTGTTGATGTAAATTTTGACTCATGATACTTTGAATGTTAAAAAATAAAACTATACTTTTTTTGAGCTATTTTTTTTTTTAATAATTGCAATAAATGCTCTTTTTTTTTAATTTTATTCTGATAAGAATTTTGTTCTCTATCACATATATTATAAAAGTTTTCTTTTTCGAGTGCAAAATTTACATTAATGTTGTGCACACAGATAAAAAAAAAAAAGCAAACACAACGCGCAATCGCTTAATATACGTGTATATATATTTTTTTCATTGGAAAATTGGTTACCTAGTCTTATGTTTGAAACAAACCTGTGGTTTTTCTTAAATCAACTTCCATGTAGTAGCTCATCTAACTACATGAAATGCTATTCTTTTTTTTTTTTTGCTATTTTTCAATGATTCTATATTATCTAGCGAATAGTGAAAATTCTATGACACTACTGATTACAACGAGCAAGTAGTAGAAATGACAAAAAAGAAATAGACAAATAAAAATAAACTCATATTTACCAGCTAATAATTTTCACCGTGGTCAAACAGGGTCCAAAATTAAAAAAACCTTGAATTCTTTGTTACTTGGCCACATAAATAATATTTGTTTCTGAAGTTATCTAATAATCATGAGTATGATGACTCTGGAATACGAGGAATCTTTACAGCTACCACTTGTACTGCATAGAAACCCCGATATAAGTAAACCCTTGCAAGTATTCCCTCAATGTAAATATTCAAAAATTTTCTTGAATTATAAAACCCATACAAAAATAAAAATAAAAACCCCGCTTTTCACAAGATTCACAGCCTCTTTTTTTTCTCATACTAAAATACTTTTAACGTAGAAAAGGTTTTAAGGTTTATCCATATTTTTCAGTTGGAGACCTCAAAAAAAGTCAAAAACACACGCAAATTTTTATTATCAAAAATTTACGTAATATTTTACATAACCGAGAAAGTTTATTTTATTTTTTTCTGATTTTTTTGTGTTTTTAATTATGTAATACGTACTAAACCATCAAGTCTTTATAAGTATATCTTCAATATAAGTATCATAAAAGTTGATCTAAATTAGATACTTACAACGGGGTTCCTTTGTACAAATATGTTTACATATCTGGCCAAGCTAATTGCCGTTTTCGCTCTTCTAAATTCATTGTTTAGGTAGATAGAATCTTTGCTGCGGCCCACCTAAAACGATTGGGAACTTGCCAAAGGATTGCTCTTTAGGGCGTGAGAAGCTAAGCAAAAGTTCCCTGAAACTTGAGTTTAGTTTATTATTTGACACCAAAAAAGTGCACTGAAGCGTTAGTAAGTAGTGTTAATTTGCTAATGCACGTTGTCAAAAAATGGTTGACAAATATCATAGCTCTGCAAGATTTTACCGCCTCGCTATTACATTGAACATAGTACATTGCAGTGGCGATCATGCTTGGTTTTCACTGGCATAAGTTTTTATAGAATGAAGCGTCAGTAAAGCGAAGCGAGAAAGAATTGTAAACGGCTCAGGCCCCGCTAAATGGATTAACTTTTGTTGAATTAATGCATCAATTGCAGTACTTTTAGTCATGAAGGCAATAAACTGGCAATGATTATAATAAGCTTTGTACTGTCTATCAAACACTTTTGATGGGCATTAGAGCAAAAAAATTTCCATAGAGTTTCATACTTTGATCAATTATTTTTTTTTAAAAAAAAGTTGATGGTTTTTGATTTATTATAATTATTTTTTTTATTTTTCTGTTTTTAACTAACAAAAATTAAAAAAAAAAAATTACTTTTATGATTGCACTGTTTATACTAACATTGTGTATAATAAATGGTGAGCATTACAATATACTTCGATGTGTAGATCAGTATTTTTAATTTACGCTGATATCTCGGAAACACGCTGCCGCGTTGACCTGTTTGGTATCTAGAGCTCGATGCAAGTAGCCTTACTGAAAATTTTAACGAACATTTTTTGCCAATTTATTGGATTTATTAGGAGAAAAAAAAAACTCCATTTTCAAGCGAGGCCGCAATAATTAATAATGGTATTAAAGACTGTTTACTGTAAGATATGCTGATTTCATAGTAGTGCTGATCTTGAGATCTATAAGCAGTAAAAGAAAAAATTGGTTCGTTTTATGCATTGTTGTTTTTTCGTTTTATTAACTAAATCTGTAGTAGAACATCATTCAATATAGATGTCTTTTACCAATGTTTTTTTTTTTTGTTTGTTTGGTGCATGCCATCTATCAATTTTGTTTCCATAGAAAAGCTGCTGGGCAGTTTTTTTTTTTTTTTTTTGGCTTGCCAACTAATAGTAGCTGCATGAATATACATTGATTAACAAAAAGTTTCAAATATTTTCAAATTTTTTATATTTTATTTTCAAAAAAAAGGGTGTACCTTGTGTCCCACAGCTTTCAACTCGTACTCATATTTAGTAGTATCTATGCTGGCCTATAACAGGCCACTTCAGAATGTTTTTAAACTCAGCTATACGTATCCTTGAGTGATCATTTACATAATTGAAGCAAGCAAGCTATAAAAAAGCTAGACGAGCAGCTCATTTCCTGATTAAGATAATCTGTTAATTGGAAAGGTTTTCACGTAAAATGCCGAATATGTGACAAGGTTCGCGTAAATACAAAGTTGCTTTAAAAGACAAAAATTGTATAGTACTCTGATATTGAAATATATAGATAAATATAAAAATAAAACGGTATGTGATTGAATTTATTGTTGATGGATCTTTTTGATGAGTCTGCCAAATTGAACTATTTTATAGTGTTGAAACTCAAAAAATCAGCTTTTAAAAAGTCAGGCTAGCAGTTACGTAATGGCAAACTGATCAATTAGCTCAGCCATACTACAGCCTCATGTTACTTTTACCCAAAAAAGGCTTTTCTTTTTTTATTATGTTCCTTTTTTAGTACCTTTACTTTTTGGCCCCTCTGATCTTCAAAAGTCAACACCTCTTCGCATCGCAAATTCAAAATATAAACAATGATACCAATGCTTTAACGACAGGTCAATTACCACACATGAATTTTCTCTTCAAAAAAATGAAAAAAAATATATATATATATTGGACTTTTATTATTAACGCCACTGAAGTATATATCAGCTCAGTTTCTGGAACTTGATAAGATTTCTTAACAAAACTTTCAGGCAAACTTTTTGAAATTATAAATAGATTTTCGTAATTAATTGATGATTTTAACCGTCAAAAAAATATCTGGAAATATTTTTCAGATCGGCATTTATTTGATCTTGAGGAGGTCAAATAGTATAAAAAAAAAAAGGCTGAAAAGCGGGTTTAATTGAATTATACTCGTGCAAAAGATCGGTTTAATCTCGCTAAAAAAATCATTAGCATTCATAGGATGCATTATCTTTAGATGAAATTATAAACTTCATGAATAACATATTAAGGGGCTTATGAATATTCATAGCTTCTGAGAGTAGTTCAAGAAAACAAAAATCAATAATCATTGTATCCAAAAAAGACATTAGATATACCAATGACGTCTGTTATTTTGCAAGACAAACCAGACTTTCATTTTTTTTTTTCAATAAACTAAGAAAAAAATCTTGAATTGAAGTTTGTATGGTCTTAGCCACTTGTATGATTTTTTATTGACCGGTTTAGTTTTTGATTGTTTTTTTTAATATATATATTCAACATGAATATACACAATGTTGAAACCATTAACGGCCAAATTTCTGAAAAGCAGAGTTAAGTTATTTCAATCGTTTTGTTAATGTTGATATTTCACTTCAATTGGGCTTATTTAGGTAATTTTAAAGGGTAAATTATTTCTTTAGCGTCTTAAAATGTACGTAATGAAAATTAGCTATGAATGCAAACATTTGTCACTGCGTAAAACTTATTTATGCAAACAAACTGGAATCAGGTTTTTTCTTGTATACTTGAAGAATCGACTTGTGATATTGAAATGAGGTCTATCGTTGGCCTAACACATAGTGAAATGCAATCAAAGTTTTTGTTTTTCTAAAAAAGAAAATCAATTATTACGAAAAAAAAAAAAACATTACAATTTTGTTCAGAGTAAGATGACACGGGATTGTTGAAATATAATAATTATATGCTTACTTAGACCCTTACATACAGATATGATTATCTTATACTATGTTTCATATTTCAACATTGTAATCACTGGTTCCCTTTGAAATTGTTTACTATTTAATATGTTGAGTTGTTTTTTCGTAATGATCCTTTCTTGTTTATTTTAAGTACCTCTTTTTATCAATTATAAATGTAGATCATGACTAGCAACACCCACTTTTCAATTATTTCTTACAAATAAATATGGTTCAATTTTTATTAAAAAATTTTTTTTAACAAAATGAAACTATCAAATTTAATTCAAATACTAGGTATACGATAGCCTTTGTAACAATACAGTTTAGGTTAAGTGTAAATAACGCTAACTAGAACTTGATAAACAGGCAAAATGCCCTAATTTACTTTTCAGCAGTACATTGATATAATAATATATATATTCAAAAGAAAAATTATTATTATATATTTATAATTAGAACGTTATCTAAAATACTATCAAGTTTTGTACTGGTGACTTATTTGCAACTTTTATTTAGTATGAATCGCTGAGGTGTGGGCCGAGAAAGTTCCATTTTTATTTCAAATACATTTTATATTCAACTTCAGCAAGCTGAAAACTAAAAAAACAAAAAAAACAAAACAATATCATGGTTCAAACACACGGTCGTTCATGCTAATGAAGGTCTAGTTTCCTGTGAAAATACTAATCTTGACATTTACAATCAGAAGTAAGACTTGCTTTGAGCCGTAACCCCACAAAATACCAGTCTAATGAGGGCTAGTTAGGGTTTTTGAAAAAATAAACTTTACAACACTATTTGAGTTTTATTGTTTTTCATAGCACAAATTAAAGTCAATAATAATTTTTCATAACGAAAAAATATCTTTTTTATGAAGAACTTGATTAAAAATCATGTATTGTTTGCTTGAAAACATTTGATATTTATCATTATTTTAGGTCTGACTGTAATTCTAACAAATATACATAATGGTTTCTTACTTTTTTAGGCAATTGTTTTGCAATCTTTATTTGAAAAAAAAAAGAGCTGAAAACTTGAGTTATTGAAATAAAATTGAATTTCAAACAAAAGCCTTTGTGGGGAAAAAAAAATAAATCAAATGAGCTCTTTTTTATTAAATTTTGCTTTTTTTTTTTTTTTGTTGAATGCTCGGCTACCTGATATCTGTAAAAGGTTTACGAAAGATATTGAAAAGATACGTGTAACGCGATACATGATACAAAAAAGAGTTTTTTGATAAAATTCTTTTGTAGTCTTTGTCATAGGTTGGCCATGACTATTTCTTACTACTGTACTACTATAAAAAATTCATTCTCTCTATCAACATTGGTTTAACAGAGTGTCAATTAAGATATTTTAATACTAGAGCTTTTCATTTAAAGTGAAATTGACGAGAACAGTATCTTTTCATGGCCCGTATTGAGACAAAGTCATTAACCAAAAAGATTTCTTGTATGTCTATTATCTTTAACTATCATGCTTGTTCCATAATTTTTGATAGCTTTACTAAATTGAGTCCGTTTAAAACAAAAGTATTTTTACTTTTGGTTGATCAATTGTTTTACACGTCAAAGCATAAATCAACAATAAAAATAAAAAATAAAATCAAACAACTGAAAACAAAAATAAGGGGGTTCACTGTAGTTGATACAGATGAGAAAGAGTGATTCATGGATTTATAAAAGAATTGCAGTCTTTGTAAATCAGGGCGTGTGCACTTGAAAAAAGTTTCTTTTGACCTTAATCTTAGTTTTACACTTAATATTTAAAAGAGCATTGAACCGGTAGTCAAGTTTGTATGATAACTACCGCACTTCCTCAACTAAAACGGTCAGCTTACCATCACAGGCTGCTGATGTTTTACTGCCTCGCTTTTTCATTGAAACTCGCAGCTATAGTGATGATCCTGTCAGTTTTCGGTTGACACACGGATCTTCATAGAAAATTTGGCGACATTGAAGCAATTGAAATGATAATGTTTGAAGCGCAACCACCGTCAAGTGGTTTATTTTTATTGTTTCTACTTAATCTTTTTATTTTTTGTACAACTCATAAATAGTACAATAATAATAATAATAATAATAATAATAATAATAATAATAATAATAATAATAATAATAATAATAATAATAATATAAT